>JAQPPZ010015381.1:0-34562 GCA_028583015.1 Wollemia nobilis
GGTTTACTTCTCCAAGGCTGATTGGCCAAGACGGGATGTGGTCTCAAAGCATGTCATATACGGAAGAAAGCAATTACCAAAGAATTATTAAGAGTAACTATCAATATAGATTTTGTGGGAGTTTTTTTTAGTACTATACTATGTGTGTCTCTGAAAGCATGAGATTCCGAAAAACAAAAAGGGAAAACTCCAAACACGATGCAAGAACAAAACTAAACTTGATGCTACAAATTAGAAATGCGTAAAAATGGAGAAAGCATAGACAAATTGGAACCAAAATGGAACAAAACAACCCTCTTCTTTTATTGATGTATTTCAAATTCGGTTACAATTAGCTTCCTCCCTTTTTAGGGGAAAGGAGCATCAAACTTGTCTCTTGGTCACATCAATGGAAAGTCATCTCTCTTCTGCGTGCCCACATGCAAAATGGGTGGGCCAAAGTGTTGTCGTCGCTTGTGTGAATGAATCCTTGATCCTTGCTGCTCCTCCTACATTCAAAGAAACAACAAAATCGTTAGTAGCACCTATTGCAAAGACGAAACATTTGTTCTCTAAAAAAATGATGAAGGATGTATGCATAAAACTAAATAAAATGAGGAATGAAATGATTCTAAACAACTTGCAAATTTTATAGGAACCAAGGAACATTACCATAGGGCCACTGCCATCAAAATAGTCAGACAGAACGCCACCGATTCAAATCAAACTATAATTCGTCCTTGGGCAGGACGAATTCGACTGTAATTCGTCCTCGGGTAGGACGAATTCTCCTGCGACAAAGCGCCGAAGTGATGCTGCCCAAATGTCGCATCTCGGGATCTCCAAAAGACCTACAAACATAGGGGTTAGCTAATTGGGGGCATTTTGGGACGACCCAGATGGTCGTATTTCCCCAATTTGACCTCCATCAATGGGAATTTGACGTCGCTACCTGCAAGTTAGTGGGGACAACAAAAGCGACAAAACATGATAAGATTTGATCAAAACATTCTAAAATCGAAATTATAAACTATCTAAATAGCATAAAATGGAATGGAAGATAAACAAGTGACAAAAGGAACAATCTACAAATTCCTAATCGTTAAAACTAAGAAGGTCAATGCGGGGTGTCCAGGTGGGCCGCCCACCGTTGGGACCTGATTTTAGCACCAATCAACTTGGGATGGGCCCAAAATCTCTTGTAATGGGTTGTCGGCGAATTGGTAGATCAATGTGGTCAAATGTCGGGTTTTGGATCCGGATTCACACTTCCAATAGCCACCCAATGACCTCTCTTGCAAAAGAGATCAAGGATGTGGAAGAGGTGAATCAAAAAGGGTAAAATGTGGTATTCAATTTGGCAACACTTCGTTGCTTGAAAATGCCTCCAACTTGTCTCCTTTTTGGGTGAGAAAGTTCACCATTTTATAGACCCAAGGGGTCTCTTTGGAGGGGCATGCATGAGCGCCATGTGGCAATCATGCCTTCCCATGAGGGAGGAAAGTCCTCCATGACTTGGGCTTCCATGACTGCCCTTGTGACAGTCCTCTAACGTCCAATCTGCCCACCTACACGCGCATGCAAGGTAGGAGGCATTAATTGACTGTCCTCGGCTGCCACTTGGCACAATTTTTCTTTTTTCCCGTTGAACCTGGAATTCGTCCTACCCTAGAGCGAATTCAGAATTCGTCCCTGGGTGGGACGGATCCTAATTTGAATTCGTCCTAGGGTGGGACGGATACTGAACAAAGTGCCTGAATGTGCCAAATTGCCTTTTGACCTTCCAAAATTGCTACAAAAGTGGTTAGGACCACTGTTTAACCTCTGAGGGCTACCCTAGGGGCTGTGTGTGTCAAAGCGATCAGTGTTTGTAGTCACATAATCGGATTGGTGTTGTTTTGGTGTCTACAAATGCCCCTTTTTGGGATGCGCTGTGCATGGCGCAGTGCCGAGCAAAAATAGATAACCAAAGCACTAATGATTAGGGTTTCTTGGTAACCTAACCAACTTTTGATGCCCCAAGTATGGAAAGGGCATGCATTCTTGAATCCTTGCTTCTGACGAGCTAAGGAATTTGATTTCAAGTATTAACCTATTTTGGTGAGGTGTGACTTGAGCTTGGACATTGATCAGTCATGAATAGGCAAAGGGCGCAACCTTTTGTCCATGGGGGAACCTTGTGTTCATGCTTTGGGAATGCCAAGTGTTTGATCAATTTGTGATTATTGCTTGTTTACTGCCCCAAGCAGGAGCGTGATTGTCTTTGTCAATGATTCTTTGAATGCATGCCATTGCCTTGATTGGGTGTGTGCTTGTTGATTGGTGACTAAGTGTGACTACCCCCTCAAGCGACGAATCGATGAGGGAATGACCTTCGTGAGAAAAGCGACGAGTCGCTTGACCCAAGATGACTTGTGCAAGGGTGTCTTCAGAGGTTTATCGTTAAGCATGTGCAGTTTCCTGACATTTAGACCTATTTTTGGTGGGTGTTAACCCTTTTGGTGATGCCGTTTGGGGATGAAATTGTCGAAGATCCATCTTCCCGTGGAGCGGTCCGGCTATGGTAGCCTTCTTGGGGAAGTAGGAGAGTGAGAATTTGAACCCCGACATCAATTTTGGATGCCAAGAAGGTTAAGTCGCAATGAAGACGCCTTCGTTCGGCAATGTTATTACTTGTTTTTGGGTGGGTTTTGACCCTTTTGGCGATGTCGTTTGGGGATGAAATTCTCAAAGATCCGTCTTCCCGTGGAGCGGTCCGGCTATGGTAGCCTTCTTAGGGAATAGGATAGTGACAATTTGAGCCCCGACATCAATTTTCTATGCCAAGAGGTTAAGTGCAAGAGCACTTGTGTCCGGCAATGCTTATTGCTGTGTGTTTGTGTTGCATTTTTTTTTGTTTTTGTTGTTTTGTTGTTTTGATTTTTTTTGTGACACCATTTGGGGATTAAATTGTCGAAAATCCGTCCTCCCGTGGAGCGGTCCGGCTATGGTAGCCTTCTTAGGGAGTAGGGTAGTGACAATGTAAACCCCGACATCAGTTTTCTATGCCATTGAATGTCAGGCGCAAAGGTGCCTTTGTTCGACACTTTTATTGCTATTGTTTGTGGATATTTGCTATTTTTGTTGTTTTGATTTTCTTGCTTTGTGTATATGTCATAATTTCATGTTATGCACAATGATTGATGTTGATGGATGCATGCTACTTTATATTGATGTATGCATATGGTATGATAAATGTGAATGTTGTTGATTTATATGATAGGTAATGGAATGGATGAAATGATTTGTTGATAACCTTGCATTGGCACCATAGACTATACAGGACTTATGGCTTTGTGTACTGGGTGATTGCTGTGGTAAATGCTTTTGTGTATATATGTTGCTCTTTTTTTTTTTTTATGGTGATATAGGGATGGATTGTATGCAACGATTTGCGTAGAATGTAGCTAAGTGTTTCTAAGACTCAGATGGTTTAACTAACTAGCCAATACTGTATTGTTGTCTTACAAGATGTTTGAACAAGGTATGAATCGTGCTTGTTTTTGACCAAGTTATTTTGCATCCTTGTGTGTGCAATTGAGTTCATTTATGTGGTGTTGGTCAGGATACCACCAGTTCCAGATAGGCTATCAACCAAACCTGTACTGAGGATCACCTAATTAGCTCCACTAACTCCTTTATTGTATTTAGTCAGATTAATCTACGATGCTATCTAGGATACCATAAGCTAGCTCATCCACATGCAAACATTGATCTACGCACAAGTTAATGTGATATATGTATCATCATGCGGGAGGTTTACCACCAGTGACCGATAGGCTATCAACCAAACCGGTACTGAGGCTTGCCTCATGACCTGTCGAAATGCTGAGAGTTCCAGGGATTCAAGTTCAACTCCCTTCTTTTCTTCAATTGTATTGGGATACTTGCTCGTTTGTAGTGATAAAAATCACTGTTTATTTTTATATATTTTTCTTTTGAGCAAGGGATTTGGATTCGAGTGATAAGAATCACTATTGTATGTGCTTTTTGATGTATGCACTCTGGGATATCAAATTTTGGTGTTTTGACGTTTTACAAAATTTTGATGTTTTGTAACTATTGAAAACTTGGGATTCATAGGGAATTGGGTAGGGAAGATGCTTGTCCTTTTGCCAAATCTCAGCATTCTTTGGGTCATTTGCATAGGGGGATGAGCAAGATAACTGTTTTGGTTATGGTGCCCTGGATTGCTTTGCAAGTGTCATCTTTCGTTCACACAACTTGGGAATTTTTATGTGTTTTAATTTGTGTTGGGATGCTACGTAACAAGGTGTGATCCAAGTAGAACTCTACCTTCATAAAATCTGTCTGACTTGGTATAGTACATGGCTAGAAAGCAAAATTATGACTGAAAGACGAAAACTCTTGATACATTCTAAGACCACTGACTCTAGTGTGGTAAAAAGCAGTAAATGGCATATGTTTGTTGTTTTATAAGATGGAAAAATGTGGAACAAGATGGACTAGCAGAGTAATTACAATCTATGGTGCCTTTGACCTGTACGACCACAAATATGCAATGTATGGATGCGATGCTTAATGCAGCTATATATTTTTGTATTTTTGATGGATTGATTTTTGTGAATATGAAGATGAGATGTGAGAAGAGCTCTTTATTGATGAATTTGAGTATGCCTGGAAATGAGATGCAAATTTTTTGTTGTTTTTGATGATTTTTGGATTTTGAATTTCCTTATTTTTGACCAAGCGATTGTGGGAATCCTTGGAGCATTTTGGGGTTGACCAAGCGATTTTAGGAATCCTTGGAGCATTTTGGGATTGACCAAGTGATTATAGGAATCCTTGGAGCATTTTGGGATTGACCAAGCGATTATAGGAATCCTTGGAGCATTTTTGGGATTGACCAAGCGATTATATGAATCCTTGGAGCATTTTTGGGATTGACCAAGCGATTATATGAATCCTTGGAGCATTTTTGGGATATGGCTCTCTTAGATATGGAATGGTCACAAATGACTGATATTCAAGGGTTCTATTTCCTTGATTCCGTAAAGAGAGGCTAGCCGGTATGTCTTGGGTCCTATTTTGCTATCAATGACATATGGACCTAACCAATTTTTCATGAACTTGTCCCTTAGGTGGGACGACAAACTAGAGTTCTGTTGGTTTTCCTTCAAAACCAAATCACCAACCCGAAAGTCCCTCAGGTGAACTTTCATGTTGTAAGATTTCTTAAGTCACTCTTGATAGATACGTAAATGCTCAAGAGCATTAACGCGTCGTTCATCAAGCAACGTAAGCTGGTCTAACCGGGCCTGTCATGCAGCGTCATCATCGATGAACTCTTGCATTGATATGCGCAGGGAAGGAATTTCCAACTCAAGAGGCATGACTGCCTCGGAGCCATACACGAGCGAAAACGGAGTGGCCCCAGTGGGCGTCCGAATGCTAGTGTGATAAGCCCATAGGGCAAGTGGGATTTGGATGTGCCAATCCTTATGATTGTCTATGACTATCTTTTTAAGGATGGCAACTAGCATTTTGTTTGACGCTTTGCTTGCCCATTCGCCTACGGATAATAGGGTGTCAAAAAACTATGTTGAATTTTGTACTTTGTGGTCAAAGCATGCACGTATTTGTTCTTGAATGGCGTCCCATTATCCGAGACTATTTTGGATGGAATACCAAAATGACATATGATGTTATGCAAAATGAACTCCACAATGCGGGGTCCTGTCGTAGAGGTAAGCGAAACTGCTTCCACCCACTTGGTAAAATACTCTGTGGCCGTTATGATAAACGTGTGATGGCCTGACGATGCAGGGGAGATCTTTCCAATTAGATCGAAGCCCCACTGCAAAAATGGCCAAGCGAACTGGACTATCTGCAAGGCCTGGGAAGGTACATGTGTCAAATTGGCATGGTGTTGACACTTCACGCACTTCCTGACATATGCGCAACAATCTCGCTCTAAATATGGCCAATAATAGCCCATGCGAAGAATGCGCTTTGCGATGGCCATACCACTAAAGTGGCCACCACATGTACCATCATGCGCTTGGGCGACTACCCAAGTGGACTCTTGCTGGTCCAAGCAACGAAGGAGGATTCCTTCATAGCTACGATGGTACAAAATGTCTCCTATCAAGACATACTTAGCCACTTTCTGCTTGAATGCTCATTTCGTGGCATGCATCAATCCAAGCGGGAGATTACCTAACTTGAGGTAGTCTCTAATGGGTAAATACTAGTCCTGTTGATCGGAAACCTCGACGGTATGAACAACCAATCCCTCTTGAAGTTCATCCCTAGCAAACGCTGAGTGGGATAGAACTTGTAAGAATAGCGTTGTGTTGCTATTAATGGGAGTAGGGGAGAACAAGGACCCCTAGTTGGCATGTTTTAGATGATCATGGATTCGAGAGAACTTATCCGAGGATGGTTCAATCTGGATCATGTGGATTCCTGGCGTCAAGTTAGAGCTTGCACGCTCCATCATGGATTGCGATAGGGTTTTGACTTGAATGGTTGTCATATCACCGGAAAGGTCTTGTGGGATTAGTGACCCCAAGGAGGCCATTGTGTCCACAAAATGATTCGATGACCGAGGGAGTGCCTCGATGTCGTACCACTCAAGTTTTTCCAAGAATTTGTCCACAAGGGCTTTATAAGCCTGTAGAACTGGGCATTTGCATTGGAATACCCCTTTGACTTGATTGACAATTAATAGAGAATCACCAAAGATGTTCAGTCATTTGATGTTCATGGTGATTGTTGTTTGAAGACCTATGAGCAAGGCTTCATACTCTGCATTATTGTTGGTGCATGGGAATTTTAATTTAAATGACAGGGGCATTGGAGCACCCTACGGTGTGAAGAATACTATTCCTGCACCACCACCTTGCTCACATTTAGAACCATCAAAAAATAGGGTTATGTCAGCTTGTGACTCAGGCTCATCAGAATCTAGCGATTCTGAGACATGGAAGACCCCATCATCGGGTAGTTCTATGACTAGAGGCTGATCATCTTCGAGAGGAGCCTCTGCTAGTTGATCGGCTATGACCTGTCCTTTGATGGATTTTTGTTCGATAAAATCTATGTCAAATTTCATCAACAACATGATCCATTTTGCCGTGCGACTACTATGATAAGTACGACTCATCATGTATCGCAATGGATTCTCCTTAGACACAACATACGTAGTGTTTCTCAGCATGTAGTGGCATAGATTTTTGGTAGCAAACACCACTGCCAAGCAGAGTTTCTCGACGTATGCATAGTTAAGTTCATAACTGACCAAGGTGTGGCTAAGATAGTAAGTAGCCTGTTCTTTGTGAAGTTCATTCTTCTGGGATAGCATGGCACCCAGTGCCACCTTAGTAGCTGAGATGTATAAGTAGAACGACACTCCTGGTCTAGGTGGTGCCAATACTGGCGACAAAGCCAAGTATTGTTTGATGTCATCAAAGGCTGACTGGCACTCATCATCCTAGTGAAATGCTACCCCCTTGTGCAATAATTTGTTCATGGGTCGGCACTTGTCAGATAGCTGCGCTATGAAGCGCTTGATTGACGCGACCTTTCCCTGCAGACTTCTGAGCTGCTTAATGGTAGTTGGGGGAACCATTTCAAGGATTGCCTTGAATTTCTTTGGGTCCACCTCGATGCCTCGCTTTGAGACTATGAAACCCAAGAGTTTTCTAGATGTGATGCCAAATATGCACTTCTTGGGATTCAGTCTGACTTTATGCTCCATGAGGCGATCGAGGATCTTGCTTAAGTCATCGAGATGATTAGGGCACAAAAGAGACTTGGCCAACAAATCATCCATGTAATCTTCCAAAGTTTTATGCATGTAATCATGGAAGATGTACGTCATGGCACGTTGGTAGGTGGCACCAGCATTTTTAAGGCCAAAAGGCATGACCTTATAACAAAATGTCCCCCAAGGCGTTGTGAACGCCATTTTTAGTTGGTCCTCGGGATTGATACGAATTTGATTGTATCCCGAGAAACCATCCATGAGGGATAGCATTTCGTGACCTATTGTAGCGTCTACCAACGCGTCGATGCTTGGCAATGGGAAATCATCCTTAGGACTCGCTTTGTTTAGATCTCAAAAATTAGTGCATATGCGAATCCTCCCATCGGGCTTTTTGATGGGCACCATGTTGGACAGCCATGGTGGATAATCCATGCAGATGACAAACTATGCATCCAATAGCTTTTGCAATTCATCTTTGACCATCAAGGCCACTTTTGGGTGCATCTTACGTAGTTTTTAATTAACTGGCTTGATTGTCGGATCAAGCATTAGATTATGCGTGACTAGCTACGGATCTAGCCCCGACATGTCTCTGTATGACCATGCAAAAACCTCCTTCTTCTCTTTGAGAAGGGCAATGTAGTCGGCTTGCTCTTCAGGGGATAAGCTTACCCCCAGCTTGATAATCTGTGGATTCATTGGATCTAAGTCGATGTCTACGTCAGTCGTCTCCTCGATCGACATGTGGGATCCGTCCTCCAACTGATGTGGAGTTGGGATCAAATGGATATCATTAGCTGAGTTTAAATCTACGTTGGGAACCTCGGGTTCCTCTTCAACCTGAAAGATATCCTGAGTTGTCCCTGGGGTAAAATGAGGCATTTTACAAAAAGGCCAATACTTTGATGGGGATGGAGGTGAATTGACATGATCCTAGTCGATGGCATCTATGTCTAGATGCAAGGACCGTGCTGGATCGGCCGGATTGTGGATGGGTGTGGTCAAGTCAATGGAGATCATGTGGATGAAATGAATTTGGTCTCCATTACCACGGGTGTGATGACTCAAACATTTTGGATGTTCTCTATGTTCTGGATCTAGTTCTGTAGGTACTGGCATGAATGGATCGGCCCTATGTGCTGATAGGAAGACAGGGTCTTCCCTCAGCACTGATGTCATTATAGGGTCTCGGGGTGGATGTTGCTCATCGTAAACTTGGAGCCATGGATCCAACACTTGGTCCCACCCTGCTAGGTCTACGTACCACTCATGCCCTGGAAGTATGCCCATTTGTGCAAATAAGTCATTAATCTCCAAGGGATGTCATTGTTGCATTTGTTGCCTTTGTTGCATTTGTCGCATGTGGTTGAGATAGGCCATCTCAGTTTCATCTTCCGAATCACTGTCGAAGATCCAAAAATGTTCATTTTCTTCAACAACTACTTGCGACATTAAGGGCTCACCTTGTTCTAGCAAATTAATCTGGTCCCATTGTGGTTGTTCCACGCTCCATGGGGGGACTTGATTCTCTTGACACGACACTGGCTCGATTGGAGCCTCTAGAGGGAACAAATTCAAAAAGATATCTTTCCAGTTATTCATGGGAATCTCTTGTGAGTGATCACTATTGGATTCGAAGGGATCATATGACATTGGTTCATATTTTGATTCATCCTCCGAAGATCCTTCTGGACACTATTTATGCTCTCCTTGAAAGTGAGTTCCTGAACTTTCACCTCTCTCTATCAAAGGAGAAGGGTTATTGATGTTACCAAGGGTGGTTGTTGACCATGGGAGGTAATCTCCCAATGTATATGTTGTGTTTGGGTTGGCATAAGGATCTGATGCCAATCCACCCTTGTTGCCTATTCCTAGGCCTTGCATGTTTTCCACCAAGATGTCTAAGGGCAAGGGGTGGTTGAACCCTACTCTCGACTTGTCATAAGGCATTTGGTATCTTGGCTGGCAAAGGACACGCACTCCTTGCTCATACCTGCCTAGCCCGTATCCATGCCAATTGCATTGGCCAAGATATCTTAGAGCGAAGTCCGGGTTAGATAGATAGTTGACATCTTCTGCAAAAGGCTCTTCGTCCTCGTCCTTTTGCATGCATGGCTCAGCACCATGGTCAAGGCCCCCATACACAAAATTGGTCTAGTTCGGTGGGTAGCCTAAAGGAACAACTATCCCGATGGGGAGGCGAGGTCTCCCCATGTCTTGCATTGACTCTAGCGTGGGCGTTGCTACAACATTCCGCACTAGATACTCCCCCAGGCCCGTACTGGCCATTTCAATAGTAATTGTTGGCGATTGAGAGGGAGGGAACGAAAGCCCTTCCGGAGTCCATTCCATGTTGGGTGGACTAGGAGCCTCAGCTTCCATTGTGCTAGGTATCTCTTCTATTGAGATGGTTGATATTGTTGGCAGCGCCTCTTCCAGGGGTTGAGCCTCTTCCAGGATTTGTTTCCCTTTGTCCTTTTGTTTAGCCATGATAGGTGGCATTGGTAGTGAAGGAGCGGACGATGAAGATGCACCTGGATGGGGTTTTGATGGATTAGTCACTAGTGGTGCTCATGGCATCGGACCCTGTCTAGATGGATTTAACTAAAAATCCAAGTGCATCGATGGGAGGGTCGATTGCAGCATCAACTGCACCGCATTGCAATATTTGAAGGGTTCTAAGTCCGTCGGGACTACATGTACTTCTCCTTCAAATGCATACTTCAAACATTGGTGAGCTATCGAAGGGACACACTTCATGTCCCTGATCCATGGCCACCCTAGCAATATGTTGTACGCCATCTCGCCTTCCAAAATATGGCACAATGTGGGTATCGTATTTTGTCCTACCTGAATGGGTAGAACAATTGTGTCAACTGTCGAGCATATCGCATCATTAAATGCTCGTAGTGTGTAAGCGGAAGTGGTGATGTGAGAGGCTGGCAGCTTTAGATGTTTCAATGTTGTTGTAGTAATGATGTTACTAGAGGAGCCAGTGTCTACCAACACCCTCTTATACGGGATCCCGTTGACCCGTGTGATAACGTTCAGGGGTGGATCTGCCATGTCATCAGATACTGATTTAACTTCATCTTCTCGAAAGGTAATGACTGGCTCCGTACATCATTTTACATGTCCCATAAAGTTATTAAAGGAATTCACTTCATGGGGCTGCAACTCGATGGCTTTCAAAATCTCCATGAGAGCTTTCTAATGGGGCATTGATTGTTGTATAAGCTCATATATGGAGAGCCTAGCCGACATGGTTTGCAAACTCTGCATGAGTTTGGTCCATATCGTGACCTCGGGTCTAGGCAGAGGTAACTGCACAGGGTGTTGTTGAGGTTGCAACATTGCTGGAACTTCTCTTGTGGCTACCTCGGGGGCAACTCCTGGGTATTTCTTGTTCTTGGTCACTATGCTTATCATTCCTACATACCCTTGCATGGGGAAATTATGTCGCACCTCATTGACCTGAAGGGGTTTTGCCTGTGCCTCATGGGCAGGCAAAGGGTCCTTGAAAACCCCCATCTTTTGATTGTTTGGTGCTATGGGGTTGTCCCTACCAATGTTTTATTATCAATCAAGTCTTGTATCAATCCTTTGAACTTCCAGCATGTGTTCAATTCATGTCCCCTTCGCCTGTGGAATCTACAATACAAATCCTCTCTGTATCCTTTAGTCTTGGGAGCGTTAGGATCTATGGTTTGTATCTCTAGAAGTGTAATTAAATTCACCGCTGACAAGCAGTCAAACAAAGAGTCCCTGGACTCTGTATAAGGAGTAAATTATCACCTAGGGCGACGCTGATGATTTTGCTCTTGTTTTTTATTTTCTCTTTCATAATTATTAGGATGCACTTCCTGATAATTAGACTTTTGAGGTTGTATTTCTTGTGCAGGCTTAGGGAAATTTATAGCAACTTGATTAACCGCAACAGGTTTTTGTTACGTAGTCCCTATCTTTGTGGTTTTGTTCCACTCTTTCTTTTTAGGTTTGGCAATTTTGCCATCCTGTATTTTGATCTCTTCGATAACTCTGGCTTGTGCCAGAGCTTCTTCTAAGGTGGCATATTGCTATAGCTACAATAGCCTAGAGATTGATCTCAAACAACTTCATGAAAACATTTGTGTGAGGTCGGACATAGGGGGAAGGTAGGGTAGCTTAGAAAGCAGAGCCCTCCATCGATTCCCGTAAGCTACCATTATCTCTTCCTCATATTGCCTGAGGTTATCCAAGTCACTAAGTGATGCCTTCTTCTTGGTGTTGAAGGAAAAAAATTCAAGGAACGCATCCACTAATTGATCCAAGTTATTGATGCTATGCTTCGACAACTGGGTGAACCAATTCGAGGCAGGGCCTGTGAATGTGGTTATGAATGTCCTTAGCAATAGTGCATCATTATCCTGAATGCCAAAGCATTGGATCAGGAATATTATCACATGCTCTTGAGCATCCTCTTCACCCTTAAAGACTGCAAACTAAGGCAACTTGAAATGTTCAGGGTAAGGAGGTGTGGGCATTTATGGATGCACCGAATGACTACAAAATTGAAGTAACGTAGGCTTTTGGTGCCCAGAAGCTTTGGTCTCCATAGACTCCATACGCTCTAACATCACTTTGTATGCATCGAAATATTTAATCTCTTCCTCTTTTGTTTGCTCCCATTGTGAGTTATGGGAGACTGGAGGCCTATGGGGGGTTGGCCAGATGGCAACCCCTCTACCTCGATAGGGTGTTTCAGCCTGCTCTACTTCTTGTTCATACTCCTCGTAAACTTCTTGAGGAGTCTCTGGGCGAGACCTATGACCCTGAGTGGTTCCCCATGGAGGGTACCCATCATTATTTTGGGAAGTGGCCTCCCTTTCAGGTCTATGGGGTCTCGGAGGCAAAGCTTGACGAGGTCGCGGAGACCTATCCTGCACCAAGGGATTATGCCTCTCATATGGTTTCGCTTTTTGGGTGCGAGGGGTTGGAACCCTCTCAGGTAGGTTATAAAGCAGCTCGTCTACTTCACGCTGAATGCGCTCTTTGTTAATGCGGTATAAGCGCTCTAACTGCTATTGATCTTGTTCAAGCCATGTGATCTGGGCTTGGCGGGCGATATGTCTGGCGAATGCCAGGTCAATTTGGTCTACCATCTTGGGCTTAGGAGGCCTGAATTTTTCTCCTATGTATTTGCCTCAGTTGTGATGATCTAAGATTTCAATGGGTCGCTTCCCTCTGTCGAGGTTGGTGGCATTTACCTGAGGCTCTGGCCTTAATGTGTGACCATGGTATCTAGCAGGTGTGAAAGCGCAAGGCTCCTACACTGTATATTGATCTCGAGGAATGTGATGGTCTTCCTCGTACTCCCTTTCATGGGTGTGAAAGGGGCAGGCGAAGTTAGCTCGCCCTATGTGGAGAGCCCTGCACTTTGGGTTTTCTTTGTCAGTTCTAACAATGATGGGAGGAAAAGGAGAGATGCCATAGTCACGTTGTCTCTCCTCATGGGCACTATGCCTCTCTAGCACTTTGTCGCGTGGTGGCCACTCATATCTAGTCTCTAAAGGTGGTCTTCTATCTACGTTGAGTGCCACATGTAAAGCTTCTTCCCGAAAGGGGCTGTGCTGAACGAGCATGTCCCCCAGGGGGGTGTCCCTATAATTCCACCTTGACATGGAATTATGTGGACTCTCTTGTAGTCCAGACCGCCAAGGCGGTATGGCCAAGTCCTTAGGGCTAAAACAGAGGCAAATTGTGCCTACTCCTTGTACACTTTCCACAAATTTTGCCCTTGATTGGGCTTGGCTACGGGTGTACACCATGGTGGTGCTCTTCTACAAGCTAAGCAGATTTTTATCTCTTTGTTTATGATTTTTTAATTTTTTTTTTGTTACACTAAGCAGAAATGAACACACACATACACAAACGGTGATTATCTCTTTTAAATATTAATGGTGTGTCCTAGACTGGTTTTAGTGCATTTTGATGATTTTTTTTTGTTTTTGAAAGTTTTGAAGAACGTTTAAATGCATAATGAAGGCTCATATGACTCCCATAAATGGTTGCCCCTTCAATATACCATTGCCTGGCCGATATACCAACCTCTCTATATACCCGCCCTTACGAGAGGGAAACTATAGGTACATGAGAGCAGATGGTATGTGGTACGTAGGCGGTACGGAAGGGGGATTGTCCTATTTATGACACCTACCATAGAAGACTTATCCTCATGCATTGGGAATCACCCCAACGACACTCGATCAGCTTTTGTCAGGATTTACGTCGAGCAACAGTGACAATCGAGGTAAATGGATGCAAAAATCAAGCCAAGGTGGTGATGAACCCACCGTTGGTCTTGATCAAGGGCTGGGGTCTTACGACCAGCTCCTTGGTTTAAAAATGCCATGTGATGTGTGTGTGGTTATTTTTATTAAAAATTAAAATAGGCAGAAGCAACTACTTTCCTTAAGAAGGCAAAATTGATAGAAAACAAAAACAAAAAATTAGAAAATGACAAGAACAGTTTAGGACCCTTACCTTTTCTCTGCCTAGACTTGTTGTTTCTGATCCTCGGCCCTAAAAATGCACAGACCAAAATTCATCCCTGGGTAAGATGAATTACAAAATAGAATTCGTCCCTATCTGAGATGAATTAGAATTTGTTTTAGGGTCAGACAAATTACAGTAATGTATTTGCCACAGGGAAAGATGAATAATAGTCAGAGTTCGAAGAAATGGTACCTATGAGCACAAAAACACAAATTTTCGATCAGTTTCTCGATCTCAAAAAAATCAGGGGATAGAGTCCCACCGTGATCGCCACTGAAAGCACGAGATTCCGGAAAACAAAAAGGGAAAACTCCAAACACGATGCAAGAACAAAACTAAACTTGATGCTAAAAATTAGAAATGCATAAAAATGGAGAAATCATAGACAAATTGGAACCAAAATGGAATGAAACAACCCTCTTATTTTATTGATGTATTTCAAATTCGGTTACAATTAGCTTCCTCCCTTTTTAGGGGAAAGGAGCATCAAACTTGTCTCTTGGTCACATCAATGGAAAGTCATCTCTCTTTCGCGTGCCCACATGCAAAATGGGTGGGCCAAAGTGTTGTCACCGCTTGTGTGAATGAATCCTTGATCCTTGATGCTCCTCCTGCATTCAAAGAAACAACAAAATTGTTAGTAGCACCTGTTGCAAAGATGAAACATTTGTTCTCTAAAAAAATGATGAAGGATGTATGCATAAAACTAAATAAAATGATGAATGAACTGATTCTAAACAACTTGCAAATTTGATAGGAACCAGGGAACATTACCAGAGGGCCACTGCCATCAAAATAGTCAGATAGAACACCGTAAATTCGAATCAAACTGTAATTCATCCCTGAGCAAGACGAATTCGACTATAATTCGTCCTCGGGTAGGACGAATTCTCCTGCGACAAAGCACCAAAGTGATGCTTCCAAAATGTTGCATCTCGAGATCTCCAAAAGACCTACAAACATAGAGGTTAGCTGATTGGGGGCATTTTGGGACGACCCAGATGGTCGGATTTCCCTAATTTGACCTGCATCAATGGGAATTTGACGTCGCTACCTACAAGTTAGTGGGGACAACAAAACATGATAATATTTGACACAACATTATAAAATTGGAATTACAAACTATTGAAACAACATAAAATGAAATGCAAGATAAACAAGTGACAAAAAGGAACAATCTACCATGAATTCCTAATCATTCTAAAAAGAATATTAGGCTCGCATCAATGCGGGGTGCCCAGGTGGGCCGCCCACCATTGGGACCTGATTTCAGCACCAATCAACTTGGGATGGGCCTAAAATCTCTTGTAATGGGTTGTCGGTGAATTGATAGATCAATGTGGTTAAATGTTGGGTTTTAGATCTGAATTCACATTTCCAATAGCCACCTAATAACCTCTCTTGCGAAATAGATCAGGGATGTGGAAGAGGTGAATCAAAAAAGGGTAAAATGTGGTATTCAATTTGGCAGCACTTCGTTGCTTGAAAATGCCTCCAACTTGTCTCCTTTTTGGGTGAGAAATTTCACCATTTTATAGATCCAGGGGGTCTCTTTGGAGGGGCATGCATGAGTGCCATGTGGCAGTCATGCCTTCCCATGAGGGAGGAAAGTCCTCCCTGACTTGGGCTTCCATGACTGCCCTTATGACAATCCTCTAATGTCAAATCTACCCACCTACACGCGCATGCAAGGCAGGAGGCATTAATTGACTATCCTCGACTGCCACTTGGCACAATTTTTCTTTTTTCCCATTAAACCTGGAATTTGTCCTGACCCAGAGAGAATTCAAAATTTGTCCCTGGGTGGGACGGATCCCAATTTGAATTCGTCCTAGGGTGGGACGGATACTGAGCAAAGTGCCTGAATGTGCCAAATTGCCTTTTGACCTTCCAAAATTGCTGCAAAAGTGGTTAGGACCACTGTTTAACCTCTGAGGGCTGCCCTGGGGGCTGTGTGTGTCAAAGCGATCAGTGTTTGTAGTCACATAATCGGATTGGTGTTGTTTTGGTGTCTACAGTCTCCAGCTTTTTGTTTCTCCATTGTTTCAAGGAAGGGATCTATTTTTGTTTATTTTTATGTAATTATGATGTAGGTGTGTTTTCTTAGGGTATACCCAAAATTTTGTATGGGAAATTTCTTTTTAATAACAGGCTATGTACCTTACCAGATGTAATGGCTTTGGTGGCATGCATATTTTACATATATAGGATCCTTAGTAAGGACATGTTCATAAACAACCTTGGGCTGATTTTTGTAAAAGATTTTAGGTCAACCTGTAAAACTTGGTATTAATGATATAGTATCTTATCTACAAAAAAAAATAATATTAAGGACAAAAGTTTGAAGCCAAAGGTTTAATAATAAAAATTTTATTATAATATTTTATATTATAATTTAAACCCAATATGGGTTTTGGTGCCAACATTTTTAAAGGTTTCAGATAAAATGTATCAAGTGCCAACATCAAAAAAAGGGAAAATGCCCATATTAATATGAATTAAATTTATGCTCTAAGGTGTTTTTGAATTGCTATGGTATTCGATTTCCCTATGTGCGCAAATCGTGAGAAAAGAAATGATGAATTTTAATTAAAAAAAAGTGACATTGGATGGTTGAATAAATAGACCATTGTGGGAGTTTATCCTCAAGCAGGTGGCTAGCCTAGCATTAAAATGGGTAATGCTAAGGTGCAGGACAAAAAACATGTTGTGAGGTCAAAACTTGATAGTGATAGTTTTGACATTTTGCTAAGAAAATCAGATTTGTGAAGGTTTTAAATTACAAAACATGCATCTTTAGTTATGTGTGGGTGGTTGGCCTAGCAGTAGCCCAAGCGATTCTAGTATAGTGGCAGGCAAGAGACTTCATGGTATATTCCCACCCACGATAGTTGTGGTAAGCAAAATATTTTTTTTCCTAGTGACTAAGGTTGAAATATTAAGGGCCTAAGTTGTGGTTGATTATTGTGTACTATTGGACTTAGGGAGTCATAAGGGAAATAAATATTTTATTTTTGCCATTTTTTTAAAAGGAAATAAAGGGGGAATTTACAATTAATTTTTGAAATATTATTTTGTGGAGTAATAAGGTAATTAGTGGCAAATCAATTTTTGGGTGTTCAAATATTTAAGTGGAAGATAAATGGTGTATAATGTGCTTTTACTGTTTGTAATACTTGCTTTAATATTGAAGGGTTTGGTTCATGATTTGATATTTTATTTTGAGAAATCAAGATATTTATAGAGCATTGGTTTGGAATGAAATTGTGCATACATTTTGATAAGGTTTTCCAATATATAAAAAGGTGTTGTGCTAATCCTTTTGAAGTCACAAGAGATATTATTTTTGAGATATGTATTTGAGGGCACATCTTCATCAAGCATTTTGAGGTATGGTGGTTCAAATTTTTATATAGGTGGTTGTGTTTTGAGAAAGTAATTTTGAGGTGGAGTTAAAAGAGTTGATTGGTGCACATTGTTGGAAATATCTGAGCTAGAATTTGTGAAATAAATTATGTATTATTGATTGATGAAATTGGAAGCAATTGTATTAGGGTTTGAGACCTACATGTGCATAATTGTTGAAAGGAAGTGAAAACAATTGTATAAGGGTTTGAGACCTACATGTGCATTATTATTGAAATAAAGTGGAAACAATTGTATTAGGGTTTGATACCTACATGTGATCTATTGCTGAAAGAAAATTGAAATACTTCTGTTAGGGTTGAGATCAAGTTTGTACATCATTGTGAAACATTTGTGCAATGGTTTGAAATATATTGAAAATAATTGTGAAGTTTTTGAGATCAATCTTGTGAAACAAAATTGTTCATTAGTGTGGTTGATATTTGAGAGCAAATTTGCAAGAAAGATAGACCAATTTTGATTTACAATTTATATACTAGTTTGATTTTATTTGAAAGGTATTTTTCAAGAGATATAGAGACTAGATTACTTGAATGCAAGATTTATGAATGTGAAGAGCATATTACATTTTTCATGGTGCATATCATTCACTATATGTTACAGAGGTTAAACTAATTCTAAATAGAATATGTTTAAATTACCTAGTTGAAAAAAGCATTTCTAAAAGAGATATAAGCTTTGTTTACATGCAATATTTGGAAATATTTGAGAAAGTATTGTGATAAGACTTGGAGTAGCTTTGAAGCATATTTGGGTAAGTCTTGTGAGAATACATGAAGCAATAATGAGACATATTTTGTAGTGAACCCAATAGAGAAATATTGATTATAATGCTAGAATAATAAAAAGGAATCGCTTTAATTAAGGAATCATTGTTGTATTGTATGTGGAACCCAACAATTAAGTAATAATTATATTCTTCGATGCCTCAACTATACCAAATGAAATGCCTATTTCTATGAGTGTGAAGGTGTGATCAAAGGTCACAACATTTGTGAAAGAGAGAGTGATTAAATAATTAACTAATAATGTGATTAGTATGGTGGTTAGGAGTAGAATCCTAACATGCCACCTTCCTTAAAAAGAGCTTTGTCCTCAAAGCTCAAAGTAAGGAGCTTCGTTGCTTGTTTTCCCAATTGAATTTGTGCAAGTTCTTGTACTATTTTAATGTCACTTTTTTGAAGGCAAGGATATATTGAAGGTCGAAACATTAGTGGGGGGTTGCTAGAAAGAATAGTAGAATCTTCCTTAGGAGAATTGTGATAACGGTAGGCTTCCGCTTTAGCCGATTCTTCCTGTGTAGAATGAAGGGAAAATAAAGGTGCACTCAATATTTTGCCTCCTTTCTGAATCAGGTTGCCTATACGATGAGAACTCACTATTGGCAATGAACTTGTGTGTAGTTATTTGAGAGTGTATATCTTGCCTTCATTGTTTATTGCATGGATGTCTACCTCATCTTTTCATGGTGCATCAAGCACTTCTTGCACATCGACCTCATTTCCTTCATTGTTATGATCATGTGATTTGGTCATGTCATGCACATCTTCCTCACCTTCTTCCTCTATGGAGTGATAGGGATCAACTATATTCAATAAATACAATGTTTGTGTAGCACAACAATTAAGGAGCCCAAATTGCTCATCACAAGTATAGTAGAGGTCGTTCGCTCGTCACTTCTCCATTTCTTTTAGGCTAAGGTACTTAACTGGCAAGGGTTTGTGTTTTGAAATAGTGTGCGTGAATGTCGATTTATCAATAGGTTGCTCCCCATGTTGACGTTGAACATTGAATGTATCATCGGCTAACAAGGCTAATCCAATGGCTTCCTGTAGGGTGTGAGGAGTGTACATCATGATCTTCACTCTAATTTCTTCTTTCAATCCATTGATGAACCCACTTATGAGGACTGATTCATCCAACCCTGTGATGTGATTGGCGATATCCTGGAACTAAATTTTATATACACTCACTGACATGATTTGACGTAGGTGGGCAAGATTAAGTAGCAAAAGTAGGTTGGGGTCGTGAGATATTCTTCCATTGGCCATTTGCATAGTTGTTTGGCAAAAAGGTGTCGCAAAAAGTGTTGAAAGTTGTCACAAAAATTTCTTGAAAAATTATCATTAAAAATTGCATAAAAGTCATCCTTCGGCCATTGCGGTTAGGTTTTGGAGATTTTATAACATTCATAAGTGGTAGAATTAGTGAGAATTTTCAATGCCTTGACAAATTTTAGCAAGAATTTGCAATAGTAACAAGTCTTACAGGGTTGTGATACAGTGGATCACGTGAGTGTGGAACGTCTGGCAAGATGCAGGCTTGGTTTGGTGTTTTAATTGGTTGTTCGCATATGGCTGTGAACAAAAATGGTTGTGTTTTTGTTGTTCAATCGGTTGTTTTCCTTCGGTCTATGAAATTCACGGTGGGTTTTAGTTTACCTAACTGCCCTATTTTTTCACCTGTGCTCATTGGTGGTTCTCTGTTTGCTATAGGGGCTCACTGTTTGCTGTAGGTGAGGTCCTAGTTAATACATGGACATCGAATAAATGTAGTTTTGGTGTTTAGGATACTGAGTTTCATCGGTGACTAAGTCTTGGTATTCTGGAGCAGGGAAAGGAGACGAAGACGTTGTGATGCCGTATTTTGCTTGAAAATTTTGATATTAATTTTTGATGCCCTTTTTTAAACTTCCTTCTCTTCGCTGTCTACGACGTCGGAAAACCTTTCTCGGTGATCGAAAATTTAGATAACCTTAGTCAGAACTTTGATAAAATAAAAAAAAATTCACCAGTTTCTTAGGCTCCGTCGGAAAACGATGCTCACGCAGAAAAACTTCTAAACGGTGATGACAAAAGATTTAACGGTGATTGGAAATGAATTTATGATGCTAGAATTATTTAAACCTTAGGTTATTTAATTTTTCCTTTCACCGGTTTTCGAATGCGCTTGCCAGAAACGCAGGGTGAGCGACTGGTTGGAATTTTTTTTTTCAGCGAGCAGCGATGTTTTGTGAATCCGATTAACCGTATAGTAGTTCTTTTCGATTTGTGGTAGGTATTTTAGATGTTTTTAGTCAAAAAATGGATGCCTAAAAATTGCTGGTTTCTTCTACTCACCGGGCTGTCACGTATGCAGGGGATTCGTGACGCTGTGAATTGTATATTTGCGCCAGAAAATTGCAATCAGCACCACGCGATAAAATGAAGAAGGGAAAAAAATTGTTTGATTATTTCTTCCCCTTTGACGAGGCTCTGATACCAGATGTAGTGAACCCAATAGAGAAATATTGATTATAATGCTAGAATAATAAAAAGGAATCACTTTTATTAAGGAATCATTGTTGTATTGTATGGGGAACCCAACAATTAATTAATAATTATATTCTTCGATGCCTCAACTATACCAAATGAAATGCCTATTTCTATGAGTGTGAAGGTGTGATCAAAGGTCACAACCTTTGTGAAATAGAGAGTGATTAAATAATTAACTAATAATGTGATTAGTATGGTGGTTAGGAGTAGAATCCTAACATATTTGAGCAAGTCTTGTGAGAATACTTGGAGTAGTTTTGAGGTAGATTTGAGCAAGTCTTGTGAGAAGACTTGAAGCAACAGTGAGGTATATTTGAGAAAGTCTTGTGAAGACTTGAAACAAAATTGAGATAGATTTATAAATATAGTTAGAGCAGACTTGTGCTAGCCTTGTAATGAGGTTTGATGTAGAATTAAGATAGAGTTGAGAGAAATATTTATAGCAGACTAGAGTAAAGAGGATAAAGTTATTCTATGGAGATATATCCATAAACTAGAGTAGAGGGTATAGAATTATCCCATGGAGAGAGATCCATAAACTAGAGTAGAGGGGATAGATTTCTCCTATAGAGAGAGATCCATAAACTAGAGTAGAAGGGATATAGTTCTCCTGTGGATAGAGATATACAAACTAGAGTAGAGGGGATAGAGTTATACTATGGATAGAGATCCATAAACTAGAGTAGAGGGGATAGAGTTCTCTTGTGAAGAGATATCCAAAAATTAGAGAAAACGGGATAGAGTTCTCCTATATAGAGAGATCTATAAATCAAAGTATTAGAGATTGAGATCTCCTTTGGACAAAGGTCCATAAGCATTGTAATAGAGAATTGATTCCCAAAATATTTATTGAGAAAATTTAGAAGAAATATTTTTTTCGTGGACGTAACCCACATTGGGTGAACCACGTTAAATTTATCTCTCATGTATGTGATGATTTATGCATTGCTTTGATTACTGCTATTGATATTGTAAATTGATAATATTCAATAATATTGTTTAGAAAAGTAAAATGTGATCTTATATTGTTTACATCCCCTCTTATTATAATCTTGTGTTCTTCACTTTCAATGTTTATGGAGCTACCCAATATGATTTTATGTTTTTAAAAAAGTAGCCCAAAATGGTTTGATCAAAGAGACAATGTGGAAATAAATGATCTACAGTTTCATATCCTTCTTGTACAAGGTAATTTTTAAATTTCCATGACATCCTCTTATTTTTATACTCTCTTATAAGAGTGTTACTTTGAACTACTAAGAAATGGAATGTTGAGGCCTTAGAGAGAGTGTCTAGTGACTAAACATTCTTTGAAGGAAAATTCTTAGGAGTGCAAAATTTTGATTATTGTAAATCATCATATCACAATTTGTTGTAGTATCCACTATATTTTATTATATTTCAAACTAACTCATCCTTTTATCTAAAAATCGATAAATAAAACTCTTGAAGCATATTTGGATATCAATTGCAATTTTTTTGAGTTTTACTCTTCCAACCAGGTTACTAATAAAAATTCATTATTAGAAATTATTGCTCCTCTAACATAATATTTCACATTTCAAAATTTACAAGCTAGGCATGCTTGAGCCAATGGTTTTCATTTTTAGTTAGATATAAGAAGATATAGCTTCAACCAAGCATTAGATAAAAAAAATTCATAATTTCCCTCATTGAATGGATATCTAATATATTTCTTAGTTAAATAAATATGATCTAATATGCACAAGGATAACATATATAATTTCAAGTAACAAACCAAAATATGTCTTTAATGCTGGTTTTTAACCACCCTTAATGACCTTTAAGGGTATTTATTCAGTCTTTGAGTCTTTGTATATGATGGTATTGTTAAATAATACACTCAAGTGATGGTAGTTAAAAACCACCTCAAAAAGCCTCCCTCTTAGTGTTTAATAGGGTGGTTTAAAACCATCATATTAGAGGTTTTAAACCACCCTCTTAGGGTTATGAAGGCAGTTTAAAACCGCCCTATTAGGTCACCCACGAAGGCACCCTAAGAGGGTGGTTTAAAACCACCCGTTTAGAGCTACGAGAGTGGTTTAAAACCATCCCTCATAGGGTAACCAAAAAAATTATATATATAAAATACCCATGTTTATATTTTTTCTTGGTCGTTATTAATATATTAAATATTTGTATAATATTTTTTAAATATTAATTCAATTTAATGTAAAGTATTGTATATAAATTTTATCACAGATGTACATGTTAGACCTACTTAGATCTATTATTGTCTCTCATTTTCATGGTAAGGAATAGAAAGCATGGATCTCAATTAAAAGATATTTGGTAAGATCTTCAACATTGAATTTTTTAATATTTATTTGCTCAGGTTGTTGATGTTCTTTGTGAGATCACAATTGTCCTAGATAGTTGCAAGCATAGCCTAAGTAGAAATGGTACTGTAGCATGACGCTAAGGCATGCATATGTTGAACTTAGAAATTACAAGTTATAGCTCTTAGTTTAAAAATAAATAAATAACATCACACTTTGTGACGTAAAAAATGTGATTAAAAAGAAAAAAAGCTTTTATTTGGGGGTAAAAAAATGTAAATCAACATCAAAATGTCTACATGACAATTTGAACTAATTTAATATGTATTATTTAACCAAAATGAATGGATGTATAATTTAAGACAAATAAAATATAAAATTCACATAATAGAACTCATTGTACTCCCTTCCCTCCATAAATATTGACAATGTTATCTATATTTAGGCTAACCAACTTCTTTTTTATTTTTTATTTTTTCTTTTTATCCCCCTTGCTAGGAAAACCTTAGAACCCATTCTAAGTTAGCTTTTCAAAGCAAAACAAAACCATCATGCTACCACCATATTTGAAGGACAAATAGCATATTATATTTTTGGTGTATAGACTATACATTTTATCATCAAAATCCCTCCAAAAAGTGAGTTTTGTACATCAACAATCCCTTCCAAGATATTTGGGAAGAGAAAGGAATTTCAATGCCAATATTTTCCCTTTGGAGAAAATTTTAATACATGTGAAAAGAACTTTTATGGCATAAAAACACCACTAGGTAAAGTAACCTTAAAAATTAATACTTGGCTATAACTAGTTTGTAATGAAAAGATCATCCAATGGGTAATTTTAAGTTTGATTTTGTAGCTCCCAGGAGAGACCTCATGTGATTTTCTCTCAACTATGAATTGGAAATATTAGATTTCCTCTCCTTTGAACCTCCAGAAATATAGTAAATCAATCACTTCTTTTCGACAATATAAATCTGAAGCACACAATTTCCCTTTCTTTAAGATAACCTGAGAAAGATTTTTCCCAAGGTATATATGATATAAGAACAAGATATTTGTGCTTCAAATCTAGCTTTCCATTGATGTTTATGTTTCTTCTAGGGAAAATTTATTCTTGTATCTCCATTGATATCAATAAATATTGATATCATTAAATCATAAAGTTGCACTCACTAGGAGTCCCTAGAAATTATTTTGTAGATAAAATCCTAAAACCATTTGGAGTATAATTTTGGATCCACCACTGAAATTGAGTGTGAATCAAATTGAAGAGACTTGTATGCATGCTCATGTCTCTTAGAAATATTATAATCTTGAAAAAATATGGTAATTCTAAAGTACAATACTACATCATAATCCTCACAAAACAATCCCACTTCTGTATATGAATCTTATCCAATTCTTGGTGCCTTATGCTTTTCCTTGGTAGGCATGTTCAAAACTAGCCTTATTCTCAGTTTACATATCAATCTTTTCTAATTCTTGTGAAACCTGGTATTACTGATGGTCCTTGTAAGTGTAGGACAATTGTAGGATGAATCTTATCCCATTCTTGTGAAACCTGGTACTATTGATGGTCCTTGTGAGTGTAGGACAGTTGTAGGATTACAAGGAGAAGAAGCCTATCAACAAGGAAAAAGGGTAATAAAGAGAAGTGATCATTCATATCATGAGTACATGGATGCTTGCACACTTGTATTTCATATAGAATTTTAATTTAATGATAGTATGCATGCTTGTTTGGAAGAAATTATTATTTTCTTGATATATAGTAGAATGTGTTTTTGTTGTGTGTGGTGATGATGATGGGACACCTTCTATTTTATTTTAGTCTTGTGTATGATCCTTGGTTAGAGGTATTATATATAATATATATATATATATATATATATATATATATATATATATATATATATATATATATATATGCATGGAACCATTTAATGCATAAGCATTAGAAAGTATCATGAAAAAATGCTTTGCATGTTGCTTTAAAAATATTTATTTGATTGGTTTTAATATGCATGGATTCTTGGTGGGTTAAAACCTTAAGAAAATTTATATACATATATTTAATCTAATATTGAGAACTTTTGGTTATAAGCCATGGTAATTTTAGAGTGGAAATATATCGATAGGATCATGTATAAACAAATGAAGTGGCATCATAATAATTTTATTCTCCTCCTTACCTAAAATATGAAAAGACTGGAAAGAGGGAAAAAATATTGGGAAGTGAAATGGAGAGGGACTGAAAAAAAACATATACAATTAGAGAAGGAGGGAGGGAAACCACAGAAGCCTTTCCGGAAGAGTGTTGCAGAAGAGGAAAGTAAGAGAAAGACTAGGAAATTATTCTACGAGTAATAATCCTAGGTGGAATTATTTATGTTTAAAACATTTTATTTATTAAGTTTACTTATTGGAAAGAATGGATTGTGTCGAGTGCATCCTTAGTTGATTATTGTAAGACATAGAGGATAGTATGTACATTATGCTTGAATTTAAATATATAAATTATTCTATGCTCATTGTGCTTGAATGGAAAAATAACATTGAATTTCTAAAACTGCATAGGAAGAATGTTTGCTGGTTGAGTTAGCGAATGATATTTCATGAAGTACTTAAGTAGACATCTTGGTTGAATAAGCATTATGCATTTATTGGTATGCAAAATAAAGTATGGTATTGTGTGTTTGTTATATGGAATGATAACTACATTTAGGAATGCATGCACCCAAAATGTGAGCCAGAATCTAATCCCACCATTTAGGAATGCATGCAAGATTAGTTGTGTTGTCATTGTGTATTAGTGACCATATGATGTAAAATTTACGAAAAAATATGCTTACCTCTCTAAGTGTCATACATTTAAGAAATTCTTAATGAGGCACTAGCATGTCTCATAAAAGTTGTGTAGAAATTTGTCTCGAAATAACTCCAAAAAATCTAGTCAAGTATTTTTATCTATAGAGCCCAAAAATAATTAAAGTATGATTCTTTATTCATATGAATGCATGAGTAATATGTCTGTGTTTAGAACATGTGTAGCATTGACTATGTACAAAGTTCACCGTGGTTAAACCATATATAAATTTTTCATAATCAAAGAATTTTCTTATCTTTGTGAGATCCTCGTATTTGAATTATTAATATATTTTGGAACTTTATAATTAATATGTTTCTGGAAAATAAGTTAGGCACTGAAAAGAGTATCCTTATTATTATGTTAAATTTATTTTATTTTAAGGTCTTGGAGATAGTGATGGAGGAGATACAATTTAAGTAAAATAAGCATGTATCTTTTTACTAAGAAACTTTAGCATCCTTTTTAGATGGTGGTAATTAAAAAAATATAATTTAGTCATGTTGGAATGCAAACCCATGCTAGTGGTTGAAATATATTTTAGATTCTATATAAAGGGATTATATAGAATCTTTTACAAGGGCTAGATTACCCCCAACTGTTACTTTTAGAAGCCTAGGTTGAGTGAACTTCATAGAGGTATTCAAAAACTATAAGTTTAAAGTTAGATTAATCCACCTTGCCAATGAGCAAAACAATCGAGATATAAGGATGTATTTAAAAGGAAAAATAATAAAAATTGAATATGTTGATGTGTGGGTATGCATACAACAATATCGATGGTAATTATTGGACTGATAAATTTGATCTAAATATGATATTGTGTCAATTTGTTAAAGAGAAGGTGATATGGGATACCATATCTAGATTGCAACTGGCTAGTACTATGATAAGTCCATGCCCGAGTAACTTAGCTAAAATTTAGCCTTGATATTTTGTATGGGGTAAACGATCATGAGTTGCATCAAGTATGTATGATCAAGACCTAGTCCTATGAATTTGAAAGGCTCTATCTGACTTTGAAAAACATGGATAATAAATTACACATGAGACATATTTATGCTAGAACCCTTACATTCATTTAGTAGAACATGATTTTCAAAATTTGAAGGTTTGGGATTTGAAGGGACAAGGAAGAAAGCATCAATACTTTAAGTGTTATGGGCCCTAAATAACAACACCTATTATGGATCAACCCTCATGCCATAAATTGAATATTCTAAATGAGATTGTCAACTCTACTAAATGGTATAATTATGGGATATGGTCTACCTCATCCACTTGGATGACTATTTATAGCTATCTTAGATCCAAATATTGGTTCAATATGTCATACTATTTAAATATTACCATAATGATATATTGAGAAAATAAATTCTTACTTGGTACCTTAAAGGTAGAACGTTAGCAAATTGTAGGTTGAGAAACCTTAACCCTCTTGCTTATCTTATTTGTTTGGTAGGTAAACAAAGTAAGTAGACTTGGGTTGTTAGAGAAGGATTAGATGGTTTGTTAATCATCATTATTTTAAAGAAATCATGATGATTTTAATCATTTTGAATATGATGCTTACCTTTTGATGTGATTATTGAAAGAAATCTTAGTAACATATGCAAATGTATGTTACACTGGGAGCAATAAATTTTAAAATAGATAATCTTCATTTGGATATGCAACCATCTTTGGATTCTTGTACAAGTATTTGATGAGTGAAGGGAGTATATCTCTCAAATGTCCAAGTGGATATAGCTAATCTAAAGAATGATTTTATTCAAATGTGTTCTTATTTTAGAGAATAAATTTCTAGAAATATAGTGATAGATGAGAATTGAGAGTCTACCTAAAGTGCTATTTGAATGAAAATAACATCGTTGAAATAGATTATCTATGCCAAATTGAGTTGTGTGTTTTCTTGTATGATATGAATGTATTTAATTTATCATATACATATTCTAGAGAAAGGTTGTTACATTTATGATGGGTTGGATATAATCATTGATTGTGATAATATTATATGCTTAATTGGGAGAGGACTCAAGTTGATAGTGTATTTTTTAAGAAATAATACTATTATCAGTTACAATTGTAACTTATATACTTAATTATCATTGAAAATTTGGTTTATATAATTGATTTGGAAATACTTGTACATATGAAGTTGCATTGCATGAAAATATTATGTCAAGAATATACAATAATAAGAAATAGGAGTTTTAGATGCTTTTATATCTTTGCAAACAATAGTTTTTTCTAAGTATGGATAACCAATAATGGATATGTAGACACCAAAACAGCACCAATCCTATTATGTTTGATGAGCACTAGAAATGCTCATATTCTGTACATATTTCTTGGATCAATATGCGGCTGTATAATAAGGATTGCATACTTTTATGAATGATTATATAGATATTTGATATAATTATGCGTGTTATCTAATTTGTGTGCTTTTAGTATATTTTGTGGAATTGCAGTTGATTTAGTTATATTTGGAATGATCGAGGTCCTTTTGATGGACCTGGCACTTTATTTCATCGGGAGTCAATGTAGAGAACATAGGTGCCTCCCTGCAACTAGAAGGCACCAAGGGAACAAGCACCTCCCTGCAGTCGAAAGGCATCGATTGAATACAAGTGCCTCCCTACAGTCGAAAGGTTCCAAGTGAATACAAGCGCCTCCCTGCAGTCGGAATGCACCAAGTGAATACAAGCGCCTCCCTACAGTTGGAAGGTGCCAAGTGAATACAAGCGCCTCCCTATAGTCAGAAGGCACCAAGTGAATACAAGCACCTCCCTGCAGTTGGAAGGTGCCAAGTGAATACAAGCGCCTCCCTATAGTCAAAAGGAATTGATTGAATACAAGTGCCTCCCTATAGTCGGAAGGCACCATCTGAATGCAAGCGCCTCCCTGCAACCAGAAGGCGCCAACCAAAGACAAGCACCTCCCTATAACCGAAAGGCACCAACCAAAGGCAAGCACCTCTCCATAGCTGGAAGGTGCTAATAAAAAGTAAGCACCTCCCTACAATCAAAAGGCACTAATAGGAGGCAAGCGCCTCCCTACAACCAAAAGGCACCACTGATTCTTTGCCCGTTGACCAGAGTTCAATGACGTGGACGGCTACGGCTGGTGCAGTTCCAGCTCTATGTCATGCAGAGATAAATTGGAGATAGCACCTAACGTACCTGAATGTCTTATTGATGCCAGGAAAAGAATGAGCCAAAACGAACATGCCGCCTTCAGAACATAATGTCAGACATCGATTGCATTCGCCAGACTATTCTAATTTAGTCTAGGAAGAATCAACTATTGTAACCACTTTTGTAACAAAATTTCTGTGAGTGTGTTATATAAACACACACAGATCGTTCTGAAAGATATATAGAAATAATTAATAAAGATCCATTTCAAATTACAGAAGATAGATTGTAATACGTTGATAAATATATTACATTTCCAGAAGTTCTAAGCATGTGTTCGATCGGGAGGAATCTGTTGGACCCTGGGCCCACTCCAAGCCAGTATTTCTTCCCCATTTCTTTTCTATTTATTTATCAGTTTACTACTTTCATAGAAAAGTTCATTAATTTACTAGTTCCAGTATTTGTAGTAGGTTTATTTCCAGGAACGCGTACATGATTTATTTCTATATATTTTGGCAGCCAAAGGAAACACTAATTGCGATGCAACCAAAGTCAAATTCGCTTAAGTCCTAGAAACGTAAAGTGCATGAAATGGAAAAGAAACGCATTGGAAGAGACACAAGCAAATGGAGAAAACATAGCCCTTTCATTAATATCCCTTGATCTCTATTACAATGACGTCTCCTCCCTTTTCGGGGGCTAGGAGCGTTAAAAGAATTCGATTACAATCACTTAATGTTCCTCTTTCCACGTGCCCACGATTGCAATGGGCGGGCCAAGATGATGTCGTCGTTGATGTCAATGATTTCTTCACCTCCGCTGCTTCTCCTATGAACAAAGAAACAACCAAGATGTCAGTAGCACCTGCTGCAAGTGAAAAGTGTTCGTTCTTCTAAAATCATCAAAAGATGCATGCAAACATTTATCTAAAACAGTAAACAAAATGATTCTAAACAGCCTGAAAACTTGACAGAAGACATAAAATGTTACCAGAAGGCCATTACCACTGAGACAGTTGGCCAATCTGCCTTCAAATGGAATTCGTCCTTGGGTGGGACGATTTCTGACTGCAATTCGTCCCTGGGTGGGACGAATTCTTTTGTGTTGAAGAAGCCGACCTGCTGCTGCTCCAATGTCGATTCTCGAGACCTCCAAAATGCCTGCAAACAAGGGGGCTATGTAATTGGGGCCATTTTGGGACGACCCAGATGGTCGGATTCTCCCAATTTGGCCTCTACCCTTGGGAATTTGATCTCGCCACCTGCAAGTCAGTGAAACAACAAAGTGACACAAAACATACCAGAATCTGACCAAAAGTTACGAAATTGCAGCTATGAGTTAACCAAACATAATAACACAAAATGCAACCTAAAAAATTAATCTAGAATGCTCTAAAACCTAGAAAGTGCGGGGGTGCCCAAGTGGGCCTCCCACCGTTGGCACTTGATTTCGGCGCCAATCCACTAGGGATGGGCCCAAAACCTCTTAGGATTGGGGGGGTCGGCGAATTGGTTGGTTCAGGTGTCCATGTGTTGGATTTGGGTTAGGTTCAAGCTTCCAAAAACCACCCAACAACCTCCCTTGCAAAAGATATTGGTGGATGCGAGAAGGTGAACCAAAAGGGGTGCAAGTGGGTCTTCAACTCGGCAGCACTTTGTTGCTTGAAAACTCCTTCAACCTGTATCTTTTGGGTGAGAAAAGTCCCACCTTTTATAGACCCATGGGGTCTCTTTTGAGAGGGAAGCATAAGCGCCATGTGTTGGTCATAGGCGCCATGTGGCAGTCTTGTCTTCCCATGATGGAGGGGAGTCCTCCGTTGACTTGGGATTTGATAAATGCCTTTTGTGACAGTCTTCTAACGGCCCCTCTGTCCACCTACACACGCGTGCGAGGCAGGAGTCATCAACTGACTGTTCTGGGCTGCCACTTGGTGCCATTTGTCTTTTTGCCCGTTAAGCTTAGAATTCATCCCACCTAGGGACGGATTCAGAATTCGTCTTGGGGTGGGACGGATTCTATTTTGAATTCGTCCCTGGGTGAGACGAATACTGGGCAAAGTGTCTAAGTGTGCCAAATTGCTTCTTGACCTTACAAAATTACTATAAAAGTGGTTAAGACCACTTTTTAACCTCTGAGGGCTGCCCTGGGGGCTGTGTTTGTCAAAGCAATCAGTGTTTGCAGTCACATAATCGGATTGGTGTTGTTTTGGTGTCTACAGATGCCCCTTTTTGGGAAGCGCTGCGGGTGATGCAGTGCTGAGCAAAAATAGATAACCAAAGCACTAATGATTAGGGTTTCTTGGTAACCTAACCAACTTTTGATGCCCCAAGTATGGAAAGGGCATGCATTCTTGAATCCTTGCTTATGATGAGCTAAGGAATTTGATTTCAAGTATTAACCTATTTTGGTGAGGTGTGACTTGAACTTAGACATTGATCGATCATGAACAGGCAAAGGGCGTTTTTATCCTCGGGGGGAACCTTGTGTTCATGATTCACGAAATGCCAAGTGTTTGATTGATTTGATTGTTGCTTGTTTATTGCCCCAAGCAGGAGCGTGATTGTCTTTGTCAATGATTCTTTGAATGCATGTCATTTTCCTTAATTGGGTGTGTGATTGTTGATTGGTGACTAAGTGTGACTACCCCCTCAAGCGATGAATCGATGAGGGAATGACCTTCGTGAGAGAAGCGACGAGTCGCTTGACCCAAGATGACTTGTGCATGTGTGCCTTTAAAGGGTTTAGCGTTAAGCGTGTGCAATTTTTCCAAAATTTGGACCTATTTTTGGTGGGTGTTAACCCTTTTAGTGATGCCATAATGAGGTGAAATCATCAAAAACCTAACTTCCCGTGGAGCGATCCGGCTATGTTAGCCTTCTTGGGGAAGTAGGAGAGAGATATTTTGAACCTCGCCATCAATTTTCTTTGCCTAGAGGTTAAGTGCAAGGGCACTTGTGTCCGGCAATGTTTATTGCTTTTTGTTTGTGTTGCATTTATTTTTTTTGTTGTTTTGATTTTTTTTTTTTTTGTGTGACACCATTTGGGGATTAAATTGTCGAAAATTCATCTTCCCGTGGAGCGGTCCGGCTATGGTAGCCTTCTTAGGGAGTATGATAGTGACAATTTGTGACTCCAATGTCGATTTTGTATGCCCTTGTTGTCAGGTGCAGTAGCAATCCTGTCGGGCAATTTTATTGTCTGTTTTTAGTGCATTTTTAGTCATTTTTTGATTTTTTTTTAAGTGCTGGCCTGAATTCGTCCCTGGGTGGGACGAATTCCAGCTGGAGAATTCGTCCCTAGGTGGGATGAGTGCTAATCAGAGTGCTCGTCCTAGTCAAGGATGAATTCTAGTGCAAAAGGCCTATTTAATGGCCAAATCTTGATTTTGGGCTCATTTGTGTCATTTTTTTCTTGCGATTTTGGAGCTCTGGGAGGAGGAGGTAATTTTGCGAAGCGAAGCGCTGCTAGAATTCTCTCTGCTATCATGAGTGCACAAACTGGTTCGAGCGGTGGAGCCGAAGCGAAACCTGTAAGTGTTCCTAGAGTTTATTTTGCTTTTATTTGATGTATTGTTTTTGTGTTGACGCTTTTCAAAACTTTAAGATTTTTTGTGATGTTTTTGTTTAACGGTTAAGGTTAGAAACCCTAGAACTAAAAATTTGATCTGTTATTTTTTATTTTTATTTTATTTTTTGTTTGTGTTTGTGTTGTTTTTTTTGCTTTGCAGGTTGTTAGGAGCCGGTACCGTGTACCCGCTGCATTTATTGAGGCGCGGTTGGCATTGATCGATGATGACTGGGAATGGCTTGATGCCCTTGGGCTCAAGTAGGTGGCTCGACTGGAGCCTGTGGTTTCGGATCAGGCCTATCTGATGGCCCTGATCAAGCTTTGGGATCCGTAGACCAATACTTTCCATCTCTCGACAGGGGAGATGACTGTGACTCTTGAGGACGTCTATCGGTTGCTTCGGATTCCGATAGATGGTCTGCCTATTAGGACATCGTTTTTTGATCAGCGGACTGCTATACTTACGAGATGTTTTGGGCATGGGGGGTAGATGGGTGTAGCAAACCCAGTGGAGACAGCCGAGGTGGATTGCCAGGCTGGCGAGATTTTGGTTAGCTGGTGGCAGGAGAGGGGGGTGTTAGGAGTGAGGCACGCATTCTTGATGGGCCTCATTTCTAACATTCTTCTCCCCGATTCGTCGAGCACGAGGTTCCCGTGGAACCTGTTGGATTTGGTGTGGCAGTATTCAGAGTGCCCGATAGAGGCACCGTTGATTCTGAGATGGGGACAGACTTTGTTGGCACAGCTCTACGGGGAGCTGTATGGGGTCCATTTTCGACAGGGAAAGGGTGTCAGTTGCAATTTTTTGTTGCAGTGCTGGGGTTGGCAGCACATAGTTGTTGAGAGGCCTATCGGGTTACCGTGGACAACTCGAGCGGCGATGGAGGATGAGGAGATTGGTTATGCAATTTTGTGGCGGCGGTCTATGGAGCAGGGGCAGAGTCGGTGATGGGCAGGTGCCGTTGAGCACTACACTGATGCCTTTTCTTGGCTCACTCTAGGGGAGGTGTTTTGGCGTCCCTATCGGGACTGTCCTTCCTGGATTGAGGCTGGAGAGTGGCTCCGACGGGTACGTAGGGAGCGGTGGTTGACTGGGCGACACGGGACAAAGCATGAGTTCTTTCTGTACCATCGGGTTACATGACAGTTTGGGGTGCGCTAGGGGTTGCCTGGTGAGCCCATGGTCTATCGACGATGGGGAGATGAGAGAGGATTAGAGCCATCGATCATTGCTCCATTGGGCGAGAAGTCCGACGTAGTGATTGAGGTCTCGAATGTGGATGACATCGGGACTACCACTGAGTATGACTCGTGGTGGGTACTGCGGTGCTGGAGAGGAGAGGGGCCACTGGGAGGTGTGGAGACAGCAGTGGAAGATGCTGAGGTAGTAGGGGGTGATTGGGGGTGTATGGATGATGCGGACATGGTGGATGTGGGAGATGAGGATGTGGGCTTGGGTGTTCCGAAGCATCCGGACATGTAGGATGTGGAGGAGCAGTGGGAGCCTGAGCAGGCTACTATCCCCGTGAGTCCTATGCGTTCGGTAGATATAGAGGAGGTGGGGTTAGATGTAGGCATTGAGGTTGCTCGACTGACAGAGCTGCTGCGGATGCGAGATCTGGAGTTGGGGGATGCGAGGCGGGAGCTGGGGGATGCACG
>JAQPPZ010015384.1:0-32864 GCA_028583015.1 Wollemia nobilis
CGTTTGCTCTGTATCATTCAAATAGCGCTTGGCATCTGCGATTTGCGTTTGCTCTGTATCATTCGAATAGCGCTTGGTGTCTTCGATTTGAGCTTGCTCTGTGTCTTCGAATCTCCGATTGACATCTTTGAAATTGTGCTTGATCTGTGTCTTGGAAACCATGCTTGGCATACTTGGATTTGACCTTGGGCTGCATCCTTACTTTATGCTTGATGTTAGTGGATTGGCAATTGCACCTGAACTATGTTTTTCCAGACTGTGTTGTGAGACGATTAATGCAAGCATTCAGTGACTTACGTTTTGGACAGCGCTCACCAGTTTGCATGTGGCTTGTGGAAGACATTTATGTTTTCCAGATTCTTGGCGTCAAAGGAAGATAAAATAAAGGGCAACACTGTATTTCTTCGTTGGGAACTTGTGACCCAACGACGATGGCATTTTAGCGAAGGCGCTAGAAGGCAAAGGTGCCGAGTTCGATTCTCTTTGTTGGTAATTTTCTTTTGGTCGTGGTGTGCAAAGGATAGTGGCTGTGAATGTGCTGGAGGTATAAGGTTAAGGTATCATATTTGCTTTGAAATTGTTTTATTGATGCTTAATGTTTATGTGGAGTAATAAGGTGTAAAGAGGTTTTACTTTGTATGTATATTATACTTCTGGTGGTTTTTATTAATTTGGAGAAATAAGGTGTTAATTTGGATCTTTATTATTGTTTATTATTGTATAGTTGCTAACTCTAATTGGTGGCAAATTGAGAGTTAGTGTTGTGACAGATTTTGAGTTCTCCTTCTTCATCAAAGTAAAGGTATGGGAAACTTCTTCCATGTATGTTGTTGATGGTATATTTTCTGAAATTGAGTTTGGAGTGAAAAGGTTGTCTACTAGGTATTTTTGGTGTAAATCTTATTTTATGGATATTGAAGATTGTTTATGCATTAAAATCATTGATGAGTTTTTGGGTGAATGCATAATTCTGGTTGAGGAAGAGGAAACATTTTTGCACTAGGGTTTATGTTAGTAAGTCTTGCTACTTGCATTGAGATGATGAAACCCTTAGTTGGCTGTTTTGATATTTATGGTTGAGTTGCTTCCATAGAGGTTGTTTTTGATCAAGTTAGTGCTTTACTTGATACATGATATTGGGCTTACTCCATTGAGTTGATTTGAACAAGTTATTCTTTGCATTTGGTGATATTGTGTTGGTGGCTATTTTGTTCAAATATCCTTGGAGGGAAAAGGATTTCTACTTGTTTCCTTTTCTTGTGATGATTGGTTGAATGCTTCAAGGTTGATGTTGAGTTGAATGGTGTTGGTTGACTAAACCTTTCTTGATGAGCATTATTGTTGAAATCCAAATTGTTGGTAAAAATAATATGAGTATCATTGTTATATGAGATATTGCATGGTTGGCAATTTTTGGGTTGTGTTTCATATTCTTGAGAAAAGCATACTACATCTATCTTATTCTTTTGAGATTGATATTGAGTTGAGATTGAGATTGGGAGTTAAGTATAGAACATATTGGGTCTCTAACAATTCTCTTTATGTTTCTATGAGATTTGATATTGAGATTGGGAGTTAAGTATAGAACATATTGAGTCTCTAACAATTCTCTTTATGCTTCTATGAGGTTTATGAATCACATTGGGTCTCTAACAATTCTCTTTGTGGGTTCATGCTAAGCAAGTTTTTCTTGGTGAGCTTGCTGAGGTTTTGGATAGGTTCCGATGGGGACTTGTGAGCAGGTTTTGGACAGGTTAGGTGGGGACTTGTGAGCATATTTGGACAGGTCCTAGCAGAGGACTTGTGAGCTGAGTTTTTGATAGTTCTATCAGAGGACTTGAGGATAGAGGTGCATTGGTTCTTTGAGAAGAACCTGAGGACAGATTTGGCAAGTCTTTGAGAAGGCTTGTGTGCAGAGGATTTATTTGTTCAAGAGTTGGACAGATCTGACAGACAGAGGAAGACTTGTACTAGACCAACTGACTATGTTTGGTATAGGTAGCTGAGCTGCTATGGACGTGATCATAGAAGGTAGAGGTCTCTTAGGCTAAGCATTGAGGATAGGAGGTCTTCGGTGGAAAGGAGTTCCACGTGCTGGCAAGAGGTAGAGGCAGTTGATCTTCTGAGGGATCATTTCTAGAGCAGAGGGGAAGGTATCTCCTTTGAGTAGAGGCTCATAAATTTAGATTAGGGGAAGGTGTCTCCTTTGGGCCGAGGCTCATAAAAATTGTAATTGGGAAGGTTTCCCAAAGAACTTTGAGATAAATTTTAGAGAAAAGTTTTGTGGACGTAGCCCAGGCATTCTGTGTGAACCACGTTAAAATCGGTGTCACTTTGTGGATGATATTGTGCATTTTTTTAAGATTGCTTTGGGTATATTGCTTTATTATTTTTAAGTATAAAGGAAAAAGTAAAAATAGGTCTTATACTGTTCACCCCCCCTCTCAGTATAAGCTTGTGTTCTTAAATTGGTATCAGAGCGGGTGCCTTTGGAAAGTTTAACAGCTTGAAGGAAAAGCTAGTAAAGAACACAATGGATCATTCAAATGGCAATGCAGCACCTATTCTTGATGGGTCAAATTTTGGTCTTTGGAGTGCAAGGATGAAGGTTCATCTAATGGCACTTGGTAATGAGGTTTGGGAAGTGATTGAAGATGAGTACATTATTCCTGAACATGGTCCTAATACTAAAGAAGAAAGACTCCTACATCACAACAATTCAAAAGCAATGAATGCAATCCTAAAAGGCTTACAGAAAGCAGATCTCACCAAAGTGATTCACTACAAGACAGCTAGTGAAATGTGGAATCAGTTGAAGGTGGTTCATACAAGTGATACAAATGTCAGAAAGGCCAATTTGAGACACTTCAAAGGTATGTTTGAACAACTCAAGATGAATGATTATGAAAATATTAGTGACTACATGCTTCGTATGGATGAGGTTGTTAACTCCATGAAAGACTTAGGTCTTGAGCTTGCTAAAAATGATGTGTGTGATAAGATTTTAAGATCTCTTCCTAATAGATTTAGTGAAAATATTTCTGCTATTGAGGAAGCTAAAGATTTGGATAAGTTGAAAAAGGATGAGCTCCATAGTATACTTGCAGCATTTGAGTTGAGAACTCAAGTGAAGGTTGATTTCAAGAAAGAGGCAGCTTTCAAGGCTACCAAGAAATACAAGGGTAAACAACTTCAAGAGAGTGATGAGTCTTCTAGTGATGAAGAGGCATATTACAGCAAGAAAGGCAAGTTCTCTAGAAAGCACAAAAGTATGAAAAATGTAAGATGTCTCAATTGTGGAAAGTTTGGTCATTATGCTACTAACTGTACTATTGCCAAGGATGAAAGTGATGAAGATAAATAGGATTGTAAGAGCAAACATTTTGAAAGGCATAGGCATCAAAGGAAGAACAAATATGAGCACAAAAATCAAGGAAAGAGGTATTCTCACAATCACAAGAAGAGTTTCTACCTAGACAAAGCAAGTAAGTGTTCTAGTAGTGATAGTGAAAGTTCTTCAAGTGATAATGAAAATGAGATGTGTTCATATCAAAAAAGAGGAAGAACCAAAACATAGATTCATTATCATGAAATGTCTTAGATGTGGAAATTTTGGTCACCTTGAGGATGATTGCACAAATAATGATTTGGTTTCTAGTATGTATGAGGATGCTTCAAAAAACTATAAGGAAGATGCTTGTATGGTTTTTGAAAAGTGTAGCACCTCTAGTGATAAGAAATCTGAAAAAGGCTTTGATGATTCAAAAGGCAAACATATAGAGGAAGGAGAAGTAGATCTTAAAGGTGAACTTATTAGTGCTTTTAAAAAGGAAAGAAAGAAGAATGCTAGACTCAAGGATAAGTTAGATGAATGTTGTATGGAGAGAGATGATATTATAGAAATTCTTGACTTCTCTATAGCTAAGACACAAGAACTCAAGGATGAGTTAGAATCTAAGGTTCTTGAGTATAGTGAGTTAGAACAGAAAATGGCTTCTTTGAAAGAGGAAACTAAATAGTACAAGGATAAGCTTCACAGGTTTCAAGATAGCTCCAAAAAGGTTAAGTCACTCATCAAATGTCAAAGAAAGACAACAGATAAAACAGGCCTTTGTTTTGTTAAGCCTCACAAGGAACAAGTTGGAGAGTCTAGTAAGAGACTCCAAAAGGAAGAGAGTTCTGATGAGGAAAGTATTTCAGATCATGAGTCCTTGAATGATAGATGCACAAAAATAGAAAATAGAATTCAGAATGAGAAGAAGTTTTTAGAGCCTAAGAGGTCAAATAAAGGAAAGTTTCAAGGCAGATGTTTTGCTTGTCACAAGTTTGGTCACATAGCTTCACATTGCATGGCTCAAGTGAAGAAGGTAAATGACAGTTTTAGAGGTGGTAATTTCTTTCAAGGGTATTGCTACTCTTGTAAACAGTTTGGGCACAAGGCAGTTTATTGCAAGGCAAATATCAGGAATAGGTTTGATCAGAATAGGTTTGGTCAGAACAGGTTTAGTCAGAATAGGTGGATTCAAAGAATAGGTATGCCTAAAAGAAATAACATTGTTACTTGTTATAAGTGCAACAATAAAGGTCACACAGCTAGACAGTGTAGAGCTGAACTTCCAAGGTACAGGAACAGGAACAATGGTATGAACAGGTCCAAGGATCAATGCATGGATAAGAACAGGAATGATAATAGGGACAAGAATAGTGACAGAAATAGGAACAAGAATATGGACAAAGAATTTAAGAGAAGGCCCGACAAGGAAGTTATAGACGCTGATGATGATCAGTGCCTAATGAGAGTTTTACTCCCACCCTAGAATTAATCACCTCATCAGAAGGTGGGGGAGGGACTAAGCTAAGAGACTCATTCTTAGTCCCGATCCCCAAAGGTGGCCCTTTGCCATTGATGACAAAGGGGGAGAGATATGAGTAATGGGGAGAGCTTCAAAGTGAAGAGGAAAGCTTCAAGTCAGGGGGAGAAAAACTTCAAAGGAAGATTCTCGATTGTGGGCACAGCTTGGTCAGCTTTTAGCACAGTTGGTTTCAGTTTTGGCTCTTGAGAAGTGTTTTCAGTAAAGGTTTGCCATCAATGACAAAGGGGGAGATTGTTGGCAATTTTGGGTACATTGGGTACATTGCCTTTGCTCAAGTGTATAAGTTGTCATTGATGTCAAAAGGCATTTTTGTGTGGATATCAAAAAGAGTGTGATGTCAAAAATATCTTGAGAAGCTTCATAATGTTAAAGGGTTTTTTATTAAAACCATGGTGACAAGGTTAAAGGTTTTTCTTAAAACCATTTGGACTCATTAAGGGTTTTTATTAAAACCAAGCTTAACTTAATGCAAAGGTTTTTACTTCTTGAAAAACCTTGAAGGTCCATGTTTATTATTAATAATTAAATTAACTCAAACCTTTGACAATGGTCTAAGTTTAATTTATTATTAATAAAATAATTATTATTATTATTTTAATTATTATTAAAGGGTCTTTCAACCCTTAAGCGATGGAGAAAAAAGAATTCTTTCGCCGATTTGTTGCCATCGTTGGAGGAGCGCCGACGTCAAAAAATTAAGGAGAAATGGCTATATAAGTGGGGATGATTTTCTAAAGTGAGCACCACCCGATTAATTGGAATCTGCGATTTGCGTTTGCTCTGTATATTTTGAATAGTTCTTGGCATCTACGATTTACGTTTGCTCTGTATCATTCGAATAGCGCTTGGTGTCTGCGATTTGTGTTTGCTCTGTATCATTCGAATAGCACTTGGTGTCTTTGATTTGAGCTTGCTCTGTGTCTTCAAATCTTTGATTGATCTCTTTGAAATTGTGCTTGATCTGTGTCTTGGAAACCATGCTTGGCATACTCGGATTTGAGCTTAGGCTGCATCCTTACTTTATGCTTGACATTAGTGGATTGGCAATTGCACCTGAACTGTGTTTTTCCAGATTGTGTTGTGAGATGATTAATGCAAGCATTTAGTGACTTACGTTTTGGACAACGCTCACTAGTTTGCATGTGGCTTGTGGAAGACATTTACGTTTTCCAGATTCTTGGCGTCAAAGGAAGATAAAATAAAGGGCAACACTGTATTTCTTCATTGGGCACTTGTGACCCAACGGCGGTGGCATTTTAGCGAAGGCGCTAGAAGGCAAAGGTGTTGATTTCGATTCTCTTCATTGGTAATTTTCTTTTGGTCATGGTGTGCAAAGGATAGTGGCTGTGAATGCACTGGAGGTATAAGGTTAAGGTATCATATTTGCTTTGACATTGTTTTATTGATGCTTAATGTTTATGTGGAGTAATAAGGTGTAAAGAGGTTTTACTTTGTATGTATATTATACTTCTGGTGGTTTTTATTAAGTTGGAGAAATAAGGTGTTAATTTGGATCTTTATTATTGTTTATTATTGTATAGTTGCTAACTCTAATTGGTGGCAAATTGAGAGTTAGTGTTGTGACAGATTTTGAGTTCTCCTTCTTCATCAAAGTAAAGGTATGGGCAACTTCTTCCATGTATGTTGTTGATGGTATATTTTCTAAAATTGAGTTTGGAGTGAAAAGGTTGTCTACTAGGTATTTTTGGTGTAAATATTATTTTTTGGATATTGAAGATTGTTTATGCATTAAAATCATTGATGAGTTTTTGGGTGAATGCATAATTCTGGTTGAGGAAGAGGAAGCATTTTTGCACTAGGGTTTATGTTAGTAAGTCTTGCTACTTGCATTGAGATGATGAAACCCTTAGTTGGTTGTTTTGATATTGATGGTTGAGTTGCTTCCATAGAGGTTGTTTTTGATCAAGTTAGTGCTTTACTTGATACATGATATTGGGCTTACTCCATTGAGTTGATTTGAACAAGTTATTCTTTGCATTTGGTGATATTGTTTTGGTGGCGGTTTTTTTCAAATATCCTTGGAGGGAAAAGGATTTCTACTTGTTTCCTTTTCTTGTGATGATTGGTTGAATGCTTCAAGGTTGATGTTGAGTTGAATGGTGTTGGTTGACTAAACCTTGCTTGATGAGCATTGTTGTTGAAATCCTAATTGTTGGTAAAAATAATATGAGTATCATTGTTATATGAGATATTGCATGGTTGGTAATTGTTGGGTTGTGTTTCATATTCTTGAGAAAAGCATACTACATCTATCTTATTCTTTTGAGATTGAGATTGAGTTGATATTGAGATTGGGAGTTAAGTATAGAACATATTGGGTCTCTAACAATTCTCTTTATGTTTCTATGAGATTTGAGATTGAGATTGGGAGTTAAGTATAGAACATATTGAGTCTCTAACAATTCTCTTTGTGGGTTCATGCTAAGCAAGTTTTTCTTGGTGAGCTTGCTGAGGTTTTGGACAGGTTTCGGTGGGGACTTGTGAGCAGGTTTTGGATAGGTTTAGGTGGGGACTTGTGAGCAGATTTGGACAGGTCCTAGCAGAGGACTTGTGAGCTGAGTTTTTGATAGTTCTATCAGAGGACTTGAGGACAGAGGTGCATTGGTTCTTTGAGAAGAACCTAAGGACATATTTGGCAAGTCTTTGAGAAGGCTTGTGTGCAGAGGATTGATTTGTTCAAGAGTTGGACAGATCTGATAGATAGAGGAAGACTTGTACTAGACCGACTGACTGTGTTTGGTACAGGTAGCTGAGCTACTATGGACATGATCATAGAAGGCAGAGGTCTCTTAGGCTAAGCATTGAGGACAGGAGGTCTTCGATGGAAAGGAGTTCCACGTGCTGGCAAGAGGTAGAGGCAATTGATCTTCTAAGGGATCATTTCCAGAGTAGAGGGGAAGGTATCTCCTTTGAGCAGAGGCTCATAAATTTAGATTGGGGGAAGGTGTCTCCTTTGGGCCGAGGCTCATAAACATTGTAATTGGGAAGGTTTCCCAAAGAACTTTGAGATAAATTTTAGAGAAAAGTTTTGTGGACGTAGCCTAGGCATTCTGGGTGAACCACGTTAAAATTGGTGTCACTTTGTGGATGATATTGAGCATTGTTTTGATATTGCTTTGGGTATATTGCTTTATTGTTTTTAAGTATAAAGGAAAAAGTAAAAAGAGGTCTTATACTGTTCACCCCCCCTCTCAGTATAAGCTTGTGTTCTTCAACATTTTTAAATGTATCATAAATTCCTACAAGTTATTACATTGTTTATTTTGTAGAAAGCTCTTAATGTTACAATAATAGCCACATTGAGTTGAAAACAATAACAATTTCTTCTAGTCTTCAACTCTCTTTCAGGTTCATCAGGTACTTTAGGAATAGTTGCCTCAGTCCAACCAATAGTAGGTGATAGGTTATTGGGGATCAGGACAATCCAAATTATGAACATGCATATATAACTACAAATGCCATGCATCAGTAATCCATAGAATGCAAATAGTTTTTCAACAACCAAGCATTCAACACAATTCAAGAGTAGGAAATCCCATAATTTTCTAATGATGAAACTTTTCCCATTCCTTTCATCCCATATTTCATCACACAGGAAACATGCTCTTAAATCTATACTAATTGCATCCATTGACATGGGTACGAAGAACCCCCATATGTTCCTACGAAATGCAATCCAATTACCCTTTCCCCCATATTATACTATGCCATCACAATATTCCATTTCTTAATTTAGCATGCATGAATGCATATACATGATTCTATTTTTACAATGCATTGGAATCATAGTATGGTAAAATGTGCCATTATACATTTTTTTTACCAAGACTCAAGAGACATAAGAACCCAAAAAGAACATTACAAACAATCTTGTTCATAAGATAAAATCACAATGTCAAAAGAATCCACTACTAGCATATTTTCTAGATTTTCCCAAAAACATCCATCATAATCAATAAAACTCTCTAAGAGTAGGCCAAAATATGTTTACCACATATTTTAAAAAAGGATTATTCCTTTTAATATAAGTCACTCTAAGTTTCAACCTAGAAATAACTTCTTGTATTGTGACATATACATATATGTAGCATTGGATTTTATCTAAAATTTTGTGTCATAGTAATATTATTCATGAATAGAGATATTCATAGACTCACGAACATTTCAAAATTGTATACCATAACTGGACAAGGTACCCATATAAATTTTTTCTTGGGTGAACTTAAATTTTTTTTTTAATAAAAATTCGAAGACTCAAAGTGATAATCACAAAAATTATGTCTATGATTCCTATCCACAAACATTTTTACACCTCCTTGTTTCATTTCACCACCCATACTTTAACTAAACTCTTATCATACTTCCTTAAAGAATTACTATTGATAGGAAAATTCATCCCATCGGTTTTAATTTTTACAAGGGAAGGCCTACGTTAGGCACTAGCGCTTTAGCCTAACGACTAAGTGCTTAGCACGTTGCTCGAGGTGGTAGCCTTCTTGAAGTCTTTTGGTGAAATGGCCCACAGCTCTTTCCTAAAGCCTCATGCCTACACATGTTTCGTTCATGCATGGGGAGATATAAACCTAAGCAACCAACCAGGTAGTGAAAAGTGGTGCAAACTAAGTCATAGATGGGTTTCATCATTGGTGGTTAAGGTTTGTCATTGTTAGAATTATTATTATTATTATTATTATTATTATTTTCATAAGACCTTTAGGGAAATAACCCTAAGCTTTAATTTACCAAAAATCAATGTTGTTTTAGGATTTCATAGGACAATGACTGCATTTCTTTCGAACATGAGCTGCATCATGTAAACTCTCTCTAAAACCCAACCAAGTCGAATTGGAAGTCCTTTGCACTCATTGAATAGGACCAAGGTTTCCTAGAGGATGCATTCCATACTATTTGAAATACGTCATTCAGGAAAATTTCTAATTAAGGTTCCAGCTATAGCATCTATATTTTTCATGACATGCCCCCTCTATATGGTAAATGAATCTCAACATCACCAATGACTATCATATCTACAAGTAGTGTTATTCTTGTCCCTCATACCGCAACTCGATCACTCGGTTTATGACATGGCTACCCAAAACATACTACACAGGGTATGAGAGTCCTATAATGGAGATTGAGTGCTCTTACCGAAGGTAAACATGCACTCAAGATTGTAGAACAGGGTTTCTTCAATATAAAAATTGAGATCACTCTGTCTTTAACACATTCAAGAGATATTTTTTTTACCATAAAGCCTATAACTAGCCCTTGTGACTACTATACATAATTTTCTACCTTACCCATGCATGCTCACATCAAGTTATGTTCATTTTCATGAGTTTCTTCATAAAATGGTTCGTTAAACTCGCATCCTCTAAATTATTTAGAATAACATTGTTTTTATAAAGCTAATGCAAACCATGGTTTCAGACAAGAACCCTCATAAATTGCAAAACAAAAAACTTCTTAAACTCAAAGCTTTTATTTATAATCCATTAAACATGTAATCCCTTATAATAGTAAGGCTACTTCTATATTATCTCTTCATTCCTTAATCAAGCATACTTATTATTTATAGTGTATCTAGAATTAATAATCCAGACCTGGATATTTTGTTGACTTCCTTTGAACCAAGCTCTGGTAAGTCTCCCAGTTCTTTGTCCCACATGTTTTTTTTTTTTTCTTTAAACAAAGTAACGAGGCAAGAAAAACTAAGGTAAATCATGAGGCCCTTCTAGTTTCTAATCTGAGTAAAACCCGGAAAGCATACTCCCTAGGAACCTCTATATTTCCAAAATTAATTAATGAAAAATGAGAGACTTTTGGTTTCTAATCTAATTCTATGTGAGAGCATACTCCTTGATATCACTCCACAAATATCGCTCTCTCATGCCTTCCCAAATGCCTCTATTTATAATGGAACTCACCCTCCCCCATAACCATTTTTTTTATTATTAAAAATTGTTGAAGATGAGCCCATCATAAATGTTATCTTGAAATTGGAGTTAGTTTGACTTTGAAAATGAGGTGGTCCAATCACAACCCAACACATACCAACTCTTCAACTAATATTTTCTTCATTACTAAGCAACTAATTAATTACTTAATTAATCACAATTAACTTGTAATTAATCTAGGGACAGTATAGCACTAAATTTAATGTTTCTTTAATGATGTCCACTTATCAAGCTTAACACAAATTAAAGATATTGATTAACAAAGTAAACCAATATTAGCAATTAATTTCTCAACTAAATAAGGAGACAAAGAAACATTCCAATTAAATGCCTTAAATGCAACTAACAATTTATATTTAGCAACAAATTCTCCTAGTTTAGCCAAACATACTTTATCTATTTTTATTTCATAATTGCCTCTATGAAATCAAACCTTAACCTATATAATGCAAACACAAAGTAGGGTAAAAATTGGGATGTCACATACTCCCCCCCATAGGCTAAACACAATCCTTTGTATTTCGTTCCCAGGGTTATTTAATTGCATTTCATTCATCACAAAGAACAAATCAAGCATTGAGCTAATATATATTTTTGCAACCACATTCAAATCATGCAATATTTTATGCAAGCTAATCATGCAAACCCCATTTCCACACTATTGTTTTTATTGTGGTTGGCATTTTTAAGATAGTCGACTATCACCATTCCACTAGAATACTAGTCTAGGACATCACGGTCCAATAGTGTAGTCATGGTGATGTGAGGGCAATTTTTTTTTAATACCCTCTGGATTGTCTTTTTCATCCTTTCCCTTTTTCCAGTTCCCCATTCTTGGTGGTTGAGTAACTCCTTTAAAATTAAAATAACAACCTCTAACACCTAATGAGTGTAGTTGGACCTGAAATGTAGTAAACAAACATTAGTAGTATCATGTTCTAAAAATATAAAGTACTTATACTGCATAATTGTGTTTAAGTTTTACATAGTAACATCAAGCATCATCAAAATTTAGTCAATCCATACATAAAAATCCATCAGTATACTTAATTTGCATAAGTTTCCATAATTCTATCATAGTATCAACTAAAATTAAACACTACACAATGTCCTAAAATAAGTACAAAAGTGTTTTTTCATGTCTTCCATATTTTCCCAGTTGGCATTTTTCTCAGAATAAAGATCACATTGGACCTTACATTGCTCTAGGTTTCATTTCCTCATCTATTTAGTGCATAATTTGATAATATTCACAGGATTGACCTTGATGTGTGTTGGATCCATCATCTGCAACTTAGAAACATCCACAACATGAGTAGGATAAAATATATTTCCTAAGCAGGGACACATGGAAAGAATTGTGAATATTTTCTAAGTTAGGTGGCAAGTTGAGTCTGTAAGCAATAGGACTAATATTTTTCTATATGGTAAATGGTCCTACATATCTGGGAGCCAACTTAGTGGACTTAATAGCACTTTTCATAGATTTGACTCTCAGGAACACCTTATATCCTATGAAAAATTCCAAAGGAGTCCTCAAGTTGGCATATTTCTTCTAGAATTCTGAAGCTTCCGTAAGACTCTAAAAAATTATCTCTAGCTACTCCTCCATATCCTTCAAATATTCTAGTCCAAGAGTGACCCGATCTTCAGGATTATCCCATGATAATGGATTTTTGTACCTGCAACCATACAAAGCCTCAAAAGGAGCCATGTTTAGAGAGGCATGGTACCCATTATTATATGCAAACTCAACTAGATGCAATAAGTCTTCCCAAAAAGACTTATGGTCCATGCAGTACATGCATAGAATATCCTCTAATACCTTATTGACTCTCTCAGTATGTCCATCCATCTTAGGATAATATACAAAACTTATATTCAGTGAAGTACCAATTTTTTTGATGAACTTACCAGAATTCTGACATAAACCTTGAATTTCTATCTAAGATGATCATTTTTGGAAATCCATATAATCTAAATATGTCCTTAGTGAACCTATTAGCAACAACTATTGCATCATCAGTAGTACTACCAGGAATGAAGTGTGCAACTTTGGTCAATTTTTCAACTATTACCATTATGGCATCATGTTGATACCTCATTTTTTGTAGTCCCACAATAAAGTCCATAGATATCACTTGCCATTTTTTCATTGGCACATCATGAGGATATAGCAGGCTAGCAGGATGCTTATGCTCTGCTTTCACCTTATGAAATTCTAAATACTTAGCCACAAAGTTAGTAATATCCTTCTTCATCCCCGACCAAGAAAATATTTTCTTCATATTCTACCTCATATTAGCTCCTCCAGGATGAGCAGAATAAAGGGATCTATGAGTCTCTCTCATGATAATATTACACAAATCCTTTGTTTATGGAATAACAATTCATTCCTTGAAACATAAGAATACATATTTGAAGCTAAAATATTGGGCTATCTTTAGGTACTTCCTTATTTTCTCTTGCACTTCCCTAAAATAAGGGTTCTGAAGTTGAGCTCTCTTAACCTGATGAATCAGATCCACATGACTTCTAGTTAAAGTAGTGATATGCCATATTCTGCTTAGTGCATTTACCACCTTATTCTCTTTACCTTTTATGTATTCAATACCAAAGTCATACTCTACTAAAAATTTAATCCACCTTCTTTGACGTGCATTTAGAAATGGTTGAGTGAAAATATACTTTAGACTTTGGTGACCTGTTCTTAATTCGAAGTGTCTTCCTAGTAGGTAATGCTACCAAAATTTTAGGGCATGCACTACTACTACCAATTCTAAGTCATGTGTCAATAGTTTACTTCATGTCTCTTTAGTTTCTTGGACTCATAAGCCACCACTGCTCCATATTATGATATAACACCTCCCAAAACTTCTATGGAAGCATCGATAAAGACTAAAAATTCACCTTGAGGATCTAGAATCCTTAACACAGGAGCAGTAGTCAATAATTGTTTTAGCAGCTAAAATGTTGTTTCATATTTGTTCGTCCATTGGAACAACTTCCCTTTTCTTTTAATATTGGTTATAGGATAGGTTATTTTGGCATAATTGTTCATGAACCTCCTATAATACCCTGATAGACCCATAAAAATATGAACCTCTATTACATTTATAGGGGATCTAAAATAGCTTCTATCTTCTTAGGATCAACTACAATTCCATCTACAAATATGGCATGTCCCAAGTAATGGACTTGTGACACATAAAATTTGCATTTGGTAAAAATTCCATATAGTTAATTTTTCCTCAACACCCTTAGTACTATCCTCAAATGCTTGTCATGCTCCTCCTTGCTACAAGAATAGACCAAGATGTCATCTAAAAATACCAAGACAAACTTGTCCAACTATTTTCTGAACACACTATTCATTAAGTTCATGAAAGCTTTCTCTGCTAGGGTTTGATGAAGAAAAACTACTATGCGGGGATGGTAGCAACTTCTAGAGGAGGTCTAAAAAATTGGAGGAATATCATGATGGCATCGGGTCCGGCACAGAGAGTGCATGCTCGTGATGTGTTTTCATCTAAAAATGACTGGAAAGAACATGATTTTCTAGTGCATGTCGGGAACCACCTATTAAATACAATGGATTTTTGGAACGATGTGAAGCCAAGCCAGTTCTAGTGGTTCAACCAGACTCGGTGGCGAAAGATGTAGAGTATCTAACCAAACATACCCTTATTGGCAAATTTTTGGGCATCCAAATTTCTCTCCAATTTGTGGAGGCTTGGGTCAGGAATACTTGGAATCCTGAAGGTGATGTGGAGGTGATGCTGAGTGTGAACAACTATTTTATGATGGTTTTCTCTTGTATTGTAGATCGTAACAAAGCATTTGAAGGGGGTCCTTATTTCTATACCCAAATGGGACTTTTTCTTAAACCCTAGCATGTGGGTTTCAATTCATCATAGGAGTGACCATCATGGGTTCCAGTATGGGTGCGGCTTCCATGGCTCCCGTTGGAATTCTGGAGAACTGATATCTTGCATAAGATTTCCCTTCTACTTGGGAAGCCGGTTGGACCATCACAATAGACAATGGATAAAAAGGTAATCTCTATTGCTCGTATTTGTGTTGAAATTGACTTAAATAATCCTATTCTAGATTCTATTAAAATACAATTTGGATCAACTACATGGGTTCAAAAACTTGACTATGAAGATCTTCCATTTCATTGTTGGATTTACCATGAATATGGCCACCTGCAAAGAAAATACCCTAAGTTTTTCCCACCTATGGCTTCAAATCCTGGGCCCTCTTGCTCTATATAAAGTTTGGATAAAGAAAAATCCTCGATAAAGGAAGGGGAACAGGATAAGTAAGGTTTTGTTATGGTAAAAGCCCGAACTAGAGGACGAAGGGCAAACAAAGACCTTGAGGATAGCCAGCCAGATGCTCTACTCAACCATTTTGAAATATTAGATGATATTGATCAGTGCATGGAGATACTTGAAACGTCACTACCTGATGCAAATATAACAAGGCTAAATCAAATGTCTCTTCTTGAGGGGTAACTTAAGGAATCAGATCTAGGGGGTTTAAATGAAGAACAAAGGACTTTGGATCTGAGTATAGGGGACATGGTTGGGTCTATCCCTATAAGGGAAAATATTTTGAAAATTAGTACATATTTAGTTATGCCCTCTCCTCTTCAAGCACTGATGCAGTCATCCTTGGACTGCAAAACTCCTACGATGTTGGGATTGCAGTAGAAAATAATTAAAAAAAAAATTTCGGATAAGAATATGAAGGTGGGTCGAAAGAAGGACCAAGATAAAATTAAGTTAATTGGGGATACTTTGGTGGATTCAGGCTTGGTGAGAACATTGGACTCCCATTTTTATAACCCCTAAAAATAATTATCCTCTTATGGAATGTAAGGGGGTTGAACAACATTCCTAGACAAAAAGTTATTCATTATTTGGTTCGTGTGCATTCTACGGATGTGGTGTTTATTCAGGATATTAAATTGGCTATTGATAGTATGTTCAATATTGCTCCAAATTTGTGGATAAGGGGGCAATTACAGTGTATTGGTGCATATGGATATGCTAGTGGCACCTCTTCTTTATGGGATCCGATTAAGATATCCCCTCTTACTTGGATTTCCAGTAGATGGTCTATTTTGATGGTAGGGCATGATAATGAATCTGGTGAAACCATCCTACTTACAAATGTGTATGCTCCTATTTATTACAATGGTAAAGTGAATTTGTGGGAGCACATTTTCTTTGTGAGAATTTTGGTTCCCCTATACCCATGGATTTTGGCTAGAGACTTCAACTCTATCACTTGTCTGGAGGAGAAACATGGTGGGGTGGACCATCTCGAGCCTTTTTTTTCTATCTTTAGTGCTCATATCTAGGCACTAAACTTGGTTGACATCAAGCCAGATAATGGGATCTTTACTTGGCACAATAGAAGGTGTGGGGAAGCTTCCATCTTAGATAGACTAGATAGGTTTTTGATATCTAGTTATTGGATGGGTAATAATAGAAGTGCTAGTTCTATGATTTTGGAGGGTAGGGGATCTGATCATTGGCCTATCAAACTCTCTACTTTGGATTTAGGGCTAAAAAAGAATCCCTCCTTTAAGTTTCAATTTATGTGGCTTCTAAATCCTAAGCTTCATGATTTCATGCGAGGTTGGTGGACCACTAGCAAACCTCCTCATGGCACCGTTATGTATTCCTTTATGAAGTGACTACAATTTGTAAAATATAAATTGAAGATATGGAATAGACTAAATTTTGGGAACCTTTTCTTGGCTAAGTTGATAGCTCTTAGGAGGATGGAAGAAGCTTCAAGGAGTACTAGAGATCAGGGATTCACGAAGGAGCTTCTTGTTGAGGAATCTGAGGCTGTGAAAGACCTTGCTAAATGGGAACTGAGGGAAGAATTTTTTTGAAAACAAAAAGCTCAAGTAGATTGTCTTCAGGAAGGGGATAGGAACACAACCTTCTTTTATAACTCAGTTAAGGCTCATCGTAATGGTAACCTTATTACCTCTCTTGTGAATTCTCAAGGTGCCCTGCTCTCTTCTTTTAGGGATATTTTAGAAGAGACTAAGAGGTATTTTTCCTCTCTCTTCAAGGAGGACTCCCTATCAGATGATGAGAATGAAAAGCTTATTCTAAATTGTATTCTAGAGATTGTTTCTAGAGAGATGAATGAGAACTTTATGGATCCAATTTCCCTTGAGGAGTTGGAAAATGTTGTATTCAATATGAAAAAGGAAAAGCCCTAGGCCCAGATGGATTCTCGATTGAGTTTTATCAGGAGTTTTGGGATTTAATCAAATTTTATCTTTTGGATGTGGTCCATGAGTCCCAAAAGAACAAACAAATGCTAAGGGCCCTAAATGCTACCTTTGTGGTGCTTATACCCAAAAAAGAGGGAGAAAATTCCTTGGATATGTTTAGGCCTATTGCTCTCTATAATGTTGTGTATAAGATCATCACAAAAATTATTATTGAGAGGTTGAAGATATGGTTGAGAAAAATTATCTCAGAGGAGCAAGGAGGGTTTGTTGCTGGCCGACAAATCTTGGATGGGGTTGTTATTACTATAGAAGCTATTCACTCGATGGAAAATTCTAAGGAGAAAACTATGTTCATTAAGTTGGACATGGCCAAAGCCTATGATCGGGTCAGATGGTCCTTTCTTCAAGAAATTTCTTGCTACTTTTGGATTTGAGGAGGAATGGATTAGATGGGTGATGAGTTGTGTTTCTTCTTCCTCATTCTATGTTCTTGTTAATAATGAGCCATCAAAGCTATTTGAGGCCTCAAGGGGATTGAGGCAAGGAGATCCTTTATCTCCTTATTTGTTTATAATTATGGCGGAAGGGTTGGGAATATTGCTCAAGTATCAAGTCATGCAGGGTCTCATTCAGGGGTGGAAGTGGGATAGTAGTTTGCCACCTCTTTCCCACCTTCAATTTGTTGATGATACTAATTTTTTGGGAGTTGCCACTATCAGGTAAGTTGGCAATATTAGACAGTCTCTTGACATATATCTTGGTTCTTCTGGATAGTTGATTAATGAGGACAAGTATTCTATTTTCTTCTTAAATACCCCTCCTCTTATTCAAGCTAAGATTGCTCACATTCTAAGATTCCAGGTTGGGACTCCCCCCTTCATTTATCTTGGTATTCCAATTTCATCTCACCCTCTACCTAGATCTTCTTGGAAGTCTATGATTGATAAGTTTAGAAGGAAGGTGAATCATTGGACTTTCATATGGATATCCAATGCAGGTAGAGTGTTGCTTTTAAAATCTGTTGTTCAAGATTTACCCATTTATAGATGTTTTGTACAAATAGCTCCCTCTCACTTCATCAAGGACATGGATGCTTTGTCAAGACAATTTTTATGGTCTGGAAAACTTGACCAATATAAATGGAGTTTGGTTAGGTGGGATTCTATATGTAGGCCGATGCAAGAGGGAGGCCTTGGGTTACTATAGACAACTCGTTTTGGGAAGGCTTTGGCTGAAAAAATTTATTGGAGATGGTGTACCTCTCAAGATCATATTTGGGCTAAAATATTATCTTGTAAATACTTGAGAGGTATTTCTAAGGCTGAGATACCTAGAGTCATCTTGGTTGGGAAGGGTTCAGTTATCTGGGACACTCTGAAAAGAGGAGCTAATTTAATCAAGCAAGGTTTGTTCTAGATTTGCAATCAGGGATCAAATGCTCTTTTTTTGGAGGATTGTTGGGATGGTCACCATCCTATATTGAATCAATATCCTAGGTTATATTCCCTAAGCATTTTTTTCTTGGAAGCAGGTTGGTCTCATGTGGAGGACTTTAAAAAATCTAGTCTTTTGGAAATATGGAGATGTACAAGTGGAAAGATCCACAAGAATGGCCCTAGGGGGGACTGGCCAAGGAAATAGAGGTGCTTGCTCTTATTATTATGGGGAGGCCTTGTTCTTCATTGAGGGGTAAATATATTCTCTCTTGGAACCCTGATCCTAAGGGAACCTACTCGGTAGCCTATGGTTATCAGGTTCTTTATAAGCAAAAGTGTGGGAGTCTTCCTGTCACTTGGTGGAAAAAGGTGTGGAACAAATTTGCCTGGCCAAAATATAACTTCTTTCTCTGGTTTGTAGCTTGTAATAAATGCCTCACTTGGGATAATGTGAGGAAGAGGGGATTTCAGGGTCCCTCTTTTTGTGTCCTTTGTAGTAAGAATTAGGATGACTCTTCTCATTTATTTTTCCAATGCTCCTTTGCCAGAGACATTTGGCATCGTTGGTGGAGTGCTTGGAACCATTCATGTTTTCATGTGCTATCCCTGGTGGAGTTTTGGAGTAGTCTAGGAAGACCTCCGGCCAAGGCCCCCTTCCTTCGAGTGGCTTGGAATTTGTTCCCTTATTGCATCATCTAGAAATTTGGTTCGAATGGAACCAACACATATTTCAGGGCAATTATTTGGTTTTTCAACAGATCTAGCAAAGGATCCTATATATGGTTCAGGAAACCATCCATAGCAAATGTGATGTGGACCCTCTTTTGGATTCTAGGGAGGAGAAGGTACATCAAGCCCTTGGTCTCTTTGGGGATGGTGTGAACTCTTTTAGCCTTAGTAGGGTTCCTCATATCAGCAAGAAGGTTAGGAGATATGGTAGGTGGAGGCCACCCCTAGAGGATTTTTAAAAATTAATACTTATGGATCATCCAGGGGTAATCCTGGACATGTTGGCATTGGCGGTGTTGGGAGAGATTCTACTAGTGGTGTCAATTTTTTAGTTTCCATTTATAAATATGTTCACTCCAAAAATTTTATGGAAGTTCTTGCAATTCTTGAGGCCTTGCAGAGGGGGTTTTCTCTTAGTTGGCATAGGATTATCTGTGAATTTGACTCTCAAATTATGGTTAATATTTTAAACAATAAAAGGGTGGAGGAAGTTAATTGGCAATTGGTCTTTGTAGTCATTCAGATTCTTAGAATGAGTGAAGAGTTTGAATTTATATCCTTTGTGCACATTCCAAGGGAATGGAATGTGGTTGTTGATTACCTAGCCAAAAGGGCTTCTGAGCTATTGGATCCTTGGAGTATCGATAATTGGGAGAGTCTCCCTTCTGGGGACTCTCAACGCCTATGGGAGTTGATCCACAAGGATGTACAGACTTAATGTGGTTTGTTCTTGTTGTCTTTTTTGGGTTTCATTCTAGTCTAGTGGTTTTAGCCTATTTGGCTATTTATTTGAGTCCTAGTTGGAAGCTCAATTGTACTCTATAATCTAGACTTTTTATCAATAAATTTTTACCCCTTTATTTAAATGAAAGTTCATGAAAGCTTCGGGTACATTTTTTAACCCAAATGGTAAAACTATGAACTCATAGTGTCCATATCAAGTTTTAAATGTTGTCTTATGTGTATCTTCTTCTTTTATTCTCAAATGGTGGTAACCAGACTTCAAGTCTATCTTGGAGAAGATAGTAGCCCCTTTTAGTTGATAAAAAAAATCCTCTATATGTGGTAAAGGATATCTTTTTTAACTGTAGCTTTATTCAACATCCTATAATCAATGCATAATCTCAAGGATCCATTCTTTTTCTTGATAAACAAAACTGGTGCACCCTAGGGAGACACACTTGGCTTATTTAGCCCTTTATCCAACAACTCTTGTAGTTGCACTTTTAGATCATGCATCTCTATAGAGTTCATCCTGTATGGTGCTCTATGTATAGCTTCTGTACCGGATATTAGATCAATAGTAAAGTCAAATTCTTACTTAGGGGGTATCTCAAGTATTTCAGATGTAAAGACATCCTTAAAATCTTGAAGTATGGGAAATTTCTCAAATATATCCTCATTTTTAACCTCCTTTACCTTGACCATGTAAACCAACCCTTTCTTTCTAATCACCTTATTAAGTTGCATAGCAAAGATTAATACAGGTTTGAATGTCCCTTGTTCACTATACAACCTAATCCTCTTCTCGTTCTCATCATTGAATTTGATCCACCTCTCCTAAAATTTTACAAATGCCTTGCGGTCCTTTAACCAATCAACCCCTAGAGTTATTTCAAAGGCATGTAATGGAGCCATATAGAATTGCCAAGTGATATAATTTGTGGGTAGGGATATTTCTATCAAGGGATAATATTGGTCTACAGAGTAGGTATATCTAGAACCATACTTGAATTTCCACCCTTTTTGCCAAAGACTTTGGATTCTCTGGCATGTCCCTAATAAAACTATTCGTAGCACCATTAGATATCAAAAATCTAACATTTTTGTCAAAAAACTTACCTTGTAAGAGCATAGGGGTCACTTTTCCATCAATATTATGATTTCCAGTAGCAACATAAATCTAGTGTTCTTTATCGTTCTATGCCATGGACAATTTTTGCCATAGTGAGGTCCCCCACACTCATAACATCCAACCTTGAACTAATTTTTGCTTACCTTCAGTAAGAGATGGTTCTACCTGATTCATAGGTTTGCCCTTCTGCACATTAGTAAAATTTCTATCATTAGACTGAAACTTCTTAAATATTTTTGTTGACCCATTATTTCTTTTACCAAACTTAAACCCTTCTTTACTCTTTTGGTTTATCTCATTATTCTACTTTCTTTTCTATGTGTTTTGGTAGTTCTTTTTTAATCCTTGTATGGGTTTTTTTTTATTTTTGTGATTGTACTCTGCTTGAAAACCTAGATCATATGCAATTTCCAAATTGGTGGGTTTGAACATGTTGAAAGATATCCTAAGTTGATGATCTAATCTTGAAAGGAATTGATGCACCTTCATTTTATCATCATTTTCATAAGCTGAAATGTACTTAAGGAGTCTAGTAAAGTTCCTATAGTATACATCCACTAATTGTCTCCCTTTGCTTTAGATGAGTGAACTCATCTAGCTTCCTGGCATAGTATTGCTATGTAAGGAATCTCTTTCTAAATGTTTTTTAAACCTCCCCCCCCTTTTTTTCTTTTTTCCTTGTAGTAAATCCACCCCACCCCCCTATCTAAAGAAATGATTTTATGTATTATTTTTTTTACTTTTTTAGATTTCTCCCGATCCCAGTGAAAAAGGAAAATTTTGGAAAAAAGCAAAGGAAAGCCCCAAAGGGGGGGGGAAGAGGAAAATAAAAAATATAGAAGACATGAAAAAAAGGTAGAACCACGAAGGGTAGAACTATAAACTCATAATATCCAACATTTAAACTAAGAACCTCAAAAAGAAAACAAAAGTAAAAATAAAAAAAGTAAAAAAAAGAAGGACAAGTAGAAAAAACAAACAAACCAATCCCTTTTTTCTTAAAGTATAAAACAACATCAAAATACTAACTCCACCACCATCCAAAACTTCTTGTTTTCTCCTTCCTTTTTTTCTTGCTTTCTTCCTTTCACAAGTAATGGGGTGGCTTGTCCCTCTAGCTTTTGCTTCCTGATTGTGGCATAGATTCGATGTTTTGATTCCTTCCTCTTTGCACTAGTTGAGCAAGTCCCTTCTTGATATGGAAATTAATTATAGTAATGAGATCCTCAATAGTTGTAGCATCCTTCCTTGGATCCTTACTATTTCTCAGGTTTCTCATTCCCATTCTTAACTGCTATAGCTGGAGCATGCGACTTATGTGGTTGAGGTTTCGCATCACTAGGCTTGTTATCCTTCTTACAAAATTTCTTCTTGAACTTGTTTTGATTCCCATAGTGTTTCTTCATAGGATTTTGGGTATTTTTGGCTTTTCAATATTGCTTAGCCTCCCACTTTACAAACCCATTACTATTCCTCTTCTTCAGTTCTTGTCGTGCTTGCTTGGGTAGAGCATCATACTTATAACAAAAGTGTGACTCTGCTTTCTTTGCTAGGTCATATGCATTTTATAGTGATTTAGGCTTATGCATCTCCACATCGTGCCTTAATCTAGATTTCAATCCAAGAATGAATTTATGAACTCACATTTTCTCATTATAAATAGGTACATACTTGAATAGTCTTACCATATTATTATAGTACACTTCTACTATGTTGGTTCCTTGTTTGAGACTAGCAATTTCTTCAAACTTTAGGGCATAGAAATGCTCCGTTAGAAATCTCTTTTTGAAGATACTTATAAATTCTTCCCATGGAGTATCTATGGGTTCAATCTTAGTTTCCTCATAGTGGGTTTCCCACCACTCCAAAGTAGCCCCTTCTAATTTAATTATAGTGCAAAGTGTTCAGGTTCAAGATGAGTGCCCTTTTACTATAAAATGAACATATGCCTCTCTCATACATACTTCCACTACATCCCCATCATCCTCTCCATCAAAATTAGAGATACTGATGTTTTTCATGTTCCTAACTATTTCCTTTTTTTCTAAGGCTCTGGCATGTACTTATTCTATAGTTAGTCCATTATCTAGGCTAGCCTCTGAGCCTCAAACTTGCAAGATTTTATGTGCAACCATTTTAAGCAACTACCTTATCTGATCCTGCATAACATTGACCATAGTGGTGAGGTCTTCTACTTTCCTATTGGGTTTTATTTGTTCCTCATCCTGGTTTTCTTCTTTGACATTACTTTTCCAAGTTTTTCTAGGTGTAGGCCTCCCTCTTCTGGTCTTAGGTGGTATATTAACCTGATTCCATCCAAGAAAGGGGATTAGATTACAGTTTCACACTAAGTTGTATCTCTAATCAAGCCATAATACATGTTTCTCTTTGTTATATGCATCAACAACCTAACAAGGGTAATATATTAGGTTGGGATGTATCATTTATACTAAAGCCCATACTAAGGTATCCTAACACTCCTCACTCCCTTGGGTTAATTCCCGTTAGATTCTAACATTTGGGGTATCCTAGATCATCCTAGATTTAGCTTTTTCCTTAAGAAAGCCTTCAATGGACACATCTAATTTTCCTTTAGCACACATAGAATCTCTATACCCTTGTACCTAGATATATGATACCAAATGTAACGACCCAAAAACACACAAAAAAATACAAAAATAGAAAAGTTTTTTTTTTTCCTAGGTAGAGGGATACATGAACCCTTCATGACCCCTAACCCACTATTATAACCTAAAGTTTTGATCAACTAAGTTTCCTTGGAAGACACATCCCACAAAGTATCCTAACACAAGTCCATTTGTGTAGGCGTATAATGTGTTATTGTGTATAAGTCCATCTATCCCATCATCCTTTATGAGCTATACCTATCACATTTAGTCCATCAAAGGTATAAACGTATCTCCATCCCATACACAAATTCTTATGTGTAGGTATATTACAAGTATCACAAGTTAAGCTATCCATCTTGTCTCCATGATGAGCTATCTTAACTCTGATGTAATATCTTCACCACTTAGTCCTTATCTCCCTAAGGGGGTCTCAATTCTCTTAGGTCTCCTATGTTCACCCTAAGGGGTTCTCAATTCCCTTAGGTTCCCTAAGTTCACCCTAAGGGGTTATCAATTCCCTTAGGTTCCCTCTAAGTTCACCCTAGAACTCTATGCTAGAATTCCTATCATCAAGCAATCACACAATAATTCTACTAGCTGCTACCACATCAAAAGGTAATCAAATAATGATAGGTAAAATAAATCAAGCTCATACTAAAATAGAATCTACTACATAACATAAACAAATAAATAATTATAGTAAAATTACTTTCACTAACCCAGTAGCAATTATCTCATTACTTCTTGCATAATAAGCCTTTTCTACTCAAAGGTATCATATTAACTACATTGAAGATATCTCCCCCACAATTATATTCTATTGAACATAAGTAAATCAACGTAAGATACAAATACATATTCCTTGTCTCCATAGAATTCCTTGCTTATCATTGCTTTCCTTTGGTTCTTGGAGGGTAGTATGGGATCAGGATACTCATGGTTCAGGATAGGCATACCTTTAAATGTATCTAATCATTTACTTTGCAAAATTGCAACTATACAATATTTCCATTTAAGTTTTTGACCATCTAATACATATTGGACATCATAAAAGAACCCTTAATTTTATTTTCACTTTCCCAAATCCCTTTGGAGAGTCACCCATCATACTATCACTTAGATCAAGGTTAAAATTTAAATTAAATTCATTCATGTTCTAGAGCATTAAATTTGCATACCCTTAATCTCCAGAACAATCATTTATTCATTCTCTAAACTAAAGCCCCATAAATTCAATTTAAAGAATAAATATTCATCCCATTTTTTTTAAAGCTCCTACGATAATAATTAATCCAACGAGTTCTCTTTAAATTAAAACCTTCAGTATCTTTCCACAAAATCAAAGGTTCCTTTTAATCAAAACCTAACATATACATATCCCATATAAATCAAAGTTTCCTTCAATTAAAAGCATAATATATAACCGCATATAAATCAAATCTTCTTTTAATTAAAATCCAATCATATATCTTCATATAAATCCAAGGTCTCTTCAATTAAAAGCATAATATATGGCGACATATAAATCAAAGCTTATTTAATTAAAACCCTATTATATAACTTCATATAAATCCAAGGTCTCTTCAATTAAAAACATAATATATGGCTGCATATAAATTAAAGCTTCTTTTAATTAGAACCCTATTATATAACTTCATATAAATCCAATGTCTCTTCAATTAAAAGCATAATATATGACTGCATATAAATCAAAACTTCTTTTAATTAAAACACAATCATATATCTTCATATAAATCCAAGGTTGTTGGAAATGTTGATTCCCTAAGCTAAAAGTTGTAATTGATGTCAAAATGACCTATGTAAGTAATCACTATGATTTTTCTCCACAAAGAGCTTCATGAGAAGCCAAGGTTTTGATCAAAGGTTCTAGAAGGGATGCATGGCATTTGGTTCCAAAAGGAGCTTCAAGGGAAGCTTAGAAATTTTTTTTTATGAAAACCAAGGAAGGCAAGGAAAGGTTTTATTTAAAACCAATGGATGGTAGATTTGAAATGGGATTTTTTTAAAACCCAAGTTGACTTTTTGTTTCATCGAAAAATGTGTCCCAATGATGGAGAAATTTAATTTTAAAGGTTTAGTTTAAATTTAAATTTATTTAAAATTTAAATTTAAATTTTAAAATTAAATAAAAGGTTTTTCCCTCCTTTCTTATTGGCACCTCCGAAGTCATGAGGGTAATGTTAAAAGGGCTGATGTATTCGCATTGAATGATGGATTATATAAATAAGCCAAAGATTTTCCATTTAATAAACCTGAGGAGTGTCACATGATTTTTGAAAACCCAAAGTGCTTGGCATCCGAATATTGGGCAGAAAATTTTATGGAGTGTGACGTGGGCAGTCAAGTCATGAACGATCAAATTTTTGGTGCCTTATGAGGAAAGCGCGCACAGTTTAAGAAAGAGAGTTCCCAAGTCACTCACGTCAGCAGTGTTAGCTCATGCGGCTTAACTGCCACTTGGCAGCATGGTGGGTAGAGGTTCAAAATACCAAAGCCCTTCGAGGGCTCCTTTGAGGTATGCGCTCTGAATCCAATATTTGTGGGGGTCAACATTTTAATTAAAATATTTTTTTTCTATGGTTTGATTATGTTTTTTTGGGAGATATAATGTTGAGCAAGCTTTAATATTTTAATAAGGTTTAATATTTTATTAATGTGATATATTGCCTAAGAAAGCTTTGTGATTATTTTTGAGTGCAAAAGTGTTGAAAGGAATGATATAAAATATTTGATTTAATTTATGGTATAAGTGGTTTTTGGAGTGACAAGGTTATGAAATGATTTTATTTATTTTATTTTATGGTACAAGTGGTTTTAGGAGTGATAAGGAAGTTGTGCATTAATTCTTAAGAAGGTTTTCTAAATAAAAGCCTTGGTGAATATAATTGTGAAGTGGAGTAATAATGATTATTTTGTGATCTTCTAACCCTTGTGAAGATTGGAAAAATAATATTGTGATTGTGGCATATTTACAAAGAGGCTTCTTCATCTTCATAAAAGGTATGGGCACATTCTCCTATTGATTGATTATGGTGGTTGATTTCTGAAAATATCTTTGGAGTGAAAAGGATTGATTGTGGTTTCCTTTTTGAAAGTTATTGGTTTAATGCTTCAAGGTTTTCTGGATTGAGAGTTGTGATTAAACCTTGTTTTATAAGAATTGTTGTTGAAGCCCATTGGTTGAGAAAAGAACTTGAACTTGAGTTAGAAGAGAACATGAGTATCATTGTTATGTGAGATTTTTTGTTGAGCATTGTTGGAAATATTTTGAGTTGATTGATACATGATTAGACTTGGGTTTGTGAGAAAGGTTTGTTCATTGAGGTGCTTGGTTTAGTTGAGTTTATTGAGCCTAGTCAAGTGGATGCATGTGGTTGTTCAAGTTCCATAAAATAAAATATTATGTATTCTTGATTTTATTTGAGATTGAGATTTGGGAATAGAACATATAGAGTCTCTAAAAATTCTCTTTATGCTTCTATGAGATTTATTTGAGTTGAGATTGGGATTTGAGTATAGAACATATAGAGTCTCTAATAATTCTCTTTATGCTTCTATGATATTGATTTGATTTGAGATTGGGATTTTAGTATAGAATATATTGAGTCTCTAACAATTCTCTTTATGCTTCTATGATATTGAGTTGAGATATTGATTGAGCATTAAGTATAGAAAATATTGAGTCTCTAACAATTCTCTTTATGATTCTATGAGATTGGACAAGTTTTGTGTGAGCTTGTTAAGCAGATTTGAGATAAGTCTTTGAGAAGGCTTGTGGACTGATTTTGAGTAAGCTTTTGTGGAAGATTGCTATGAAAATTTGAGCAAGTCCTATAGAGGACTTATTGAGAAGATTTGAGCAAGTCTTGGAGATGACTTATTGAGAATATTTGAGCAAGTCCTAGAGAGGACTTATTGATCAGATTTGATCAGGTTCTATGTGGAGATATTGAGTAGATTTGAGAAGGTTTTGTGTGGACATGTTGAGCATATTTGGACAAGTTCTGGGTGAGCTTGTTGAGCAGATTTGGATAGGTTCTAAGTGAGCTTGTTGAGTATATTTGAGAAGGTTCTAAGTGAACCTATTGAGACAGATATTTGGAGGTGACAGAGTATAGAGGATAGAGTCTCAATGGATAGAGATCTAGTAGCCAAGACAATTGAAGATAGATCTGAGTGAGGAGTCTTCAAGTGGAGAGAGATCCACCAGTCAGTGTAGTAGAGAGATAGAGTCTTCTATAAGATCACTAGCTAGAGTATAAGGGGAAATATTTCTCCTATGGAAGAGATCCATGAACTTGAGATTAAGATATCAGCATCTCCTTTGGACAAAAATCCATAAATATTGTAATTGGGAAGGATTCCTAAAGATATTTATTGAGAAAATTTTAGTAAAATATTTTCTCCGTGGAGTAGCCCACATTGGGTGAACTACATAAATTATGGTGTCTCTATTGTGTATGGTGTTTTGTGAATTTCTTTGAATACTGCTATTGATACTGCTATCTATACATTGCATAATATTGAATTGAAATAAAAAGTAAAAGATATCTTATACTGTTCACCCCCATCTTAGTATAATATTGTGTTCTTTAATTGGTATCAGAATGGGTTCCTTCATAAGAGTTTGATAGCTTGAAGTAAAATCGGTCTACGAACACAATGGATAAAAAGGATCAAAGAGGAAAACCCTTTAATAATGTAGTACCAGTATTTTATGGAAGTGACTTCTTATATTGGTGGATGTTGATGATATTTTACTTGATGGCACTTGGAAATGAAGTTTGGGATGCAGTGGAACTTGGATATGATTCAAAAGCAAATCCTTCTATAGATGAGGAAGGTAAGATTCTAATGCATGTAAATTCAAGAGCTATGAATGCAATTATAAAAGGGCTACATAGATCAGAATCTATGAAGGTTATGGAATATAAAACAACAAAAGAAATGTGGGAACTTTTGCATGAAATATATTAAGGAGATAAAGGAGTCAAAATGGCTAAGATCAAAAATCTCAAAGGAGAATTTGAGAACCTAAGAATGAAGGATGATGAAAACATTCATGACTATCTCAACAAGGTTTATGAACTTGTACATGAGATCAAAGGCCTTGGAATGAATGTTGATGAATCTGATGCTTGTGATAAGATCTTGAGGACTCTTCTAAAAAGGTATAGTGAAAATGTTTCTGCTATAGAAACATCAATTGATAGTGATTATTTGAAAAGTAATTCTTTGCTTGGAATGCTTACTACTTTTGAGATAAGAACAAAAGATCCTATTCATCTGAAAGAAACTACTTTCAAAGTAGAAAAAAGAAAAAGGAAAAGAAGATAGAATCAAGCAGTGAGTCATCCAGTGATGAAGAAGAAAATTATGGAAAAAGAGATAGAGATTCCAAAAGACCAATGGATCTAAGATTTATCAATTTTTTTAATTGTAGATGATATGGACACTATGCAATAGAATGGAAAGAGCCAATGAAAAATAATGATGAAGAAAAACAAGATCACAGATACAAGGAATAAAAAAGACACAGGTACCAGAAGAAAAGTAAGGATGGACAAAGTAGACAAGGAAAGAAGTTCTTCCAGAGACAAAATAGAAGCTACTATGCGGAAAATGCAAGTAAGTACTCAATTGATAGTGATGCTAGTATTTCAGACAATGATAGAGATGAAGTCCTATTTATGGTTAAAGAGAAATATCCATTTAAGAAAAGGATTCTAGTTATTCTCAAGTGTTTTAGATGTGGTAAATTTGGACATCTTGAAGATGATTGCACTAGGGATGGTTATAGTTTCAGTGATGATGATTTTGAAGATGCACTTGAAAGACTAGATGAGAATATTCTAATGGATTTGGAAGATAAAGAAAATGATCCTATAGAAGACAAGTCAAAAGGAAGTAATGATAAATACAAAGGCAAAAAAATAGAATATTATTCAGTAGAGAATGGTTATGAACTCAAGGGAGAACTTATCAATGCCCTTGACACAATAAAAAAGGTTAGAAAGCAACACTCCAAGCTTGAAAGTTAGTTTTAAGAATGTGATGAAGAAAGGTTATTACTCATAGAGGATTTAGAGAAATCAAAGGCTAAGGTAAGCAAGTTCAAGGATAAGTTAGAAGCCTCGATTTTGGAATGTAAGAAGTTAGCACAAGAAGTCACTACTATAAAAGAAGACTTAAAGGATTCCAAGATCAAGATGAAAATTTTCACAAATAGCTCTAAGAACTTGGATAAATTCATCTATGGACAATAGTGAACATCATGTTCAATAGGTCTTGGCTTTGGAAAGGTTCAAAATAAATAGGAAAAAGAATCTAGTTCAAGTCTTGAGTAAGAAGAAACTTCAGAAGAAGATACATCAGAAGAAGATATTTTAAGTGAAATTGGGACATCATAGGATGAGTTGGACAACAAAGAGTTCAACAAAGAGAGGAACAATAAAAAAAAAAGATACAGATGGAACAAAAATCAAAATAGGAGACCAATGAGGTCAAGACAAGGAGGCTTCAATGGAATATACTTTTCATGTCACAAGTTTGGACACATGGCTTCATAGTGCAGGACTTATGAAAGATAGGTATATGGAAAAGAATAACTTTTCCAAGGTTATTCCTACTCATGCAATGGTTTTGATCACAAGGCAATGAATTGCAGGGTTCATGATGACAAAAGAAGATATGGCTTCATTAGGAGAAATCCTAAGACAATTGCACATTCAAGTAATAATGACATTAGGTGTTATAAGTGCAATAATGATGGTCACATAGAAATATGGTGTAGAGAAAATATTCTAGAAACAGGCATGAATAAGAACATGAACATGAATAGGAACAGGAACAGGAATATGAACAGGAATAGGAATATGAATATAAAAAGGAATATGAACAGAAACAAGAATATGAACAGGAATACAGACTTAGAAAATAATAGAGACTCAGAAAATAATAAGAATAGGAACAAGGATGAGAACTGGAACAAGAACATGAATGAGAATAAGAACAGGAACAAGAACAGAACTGATGACAGGAACATGAATGATGACATGGAAAGAAATAGTGAGCAGATTCAGAAGACTCACAGAAGAAGAGAGAAAGATAAAGGTACATATATGTGCTTTCGGGGAGTAGAAATACTCCCACCCCATAATTAACCACCTCATGTGGAGGTGGGGGAGGGGCTAAGCTAAGAGGCTCATTCTTAGACCCAAGCCCCAAAGGTGACCCTTTGCCATTGATTTCAAAGGGGGAGAGATTTATGTATTGGGGAGAGATTTGATATGAGGAGATATTTGAGAGATTATTGATCCAGGGGGAGCAGAAAATAAGGTCAGGTTTCAGTAAAATGAATATGGGTTGCCATCAATGACAAAATGGGAGATTGTTGGATATTTTGAGTCCCTAAGCTAAAAGTTGTCATTGATGTCAAAAGGACCTATGTAAGTAAGCACTATGATTTTGCTCCACAAAGAGCTTCATGAGAAGCCAAGGTTTTGATCAAAGGTTCTAGAAGGGATGCATGGCATTTGGTTCCAAAAGGAGCTTCAAGGGAAGCTTAGCAAAAGGTTTTTATGAAAACCAAGGAAGGCAAGGAAATATTTTTTTAAAACCAATGGATGACATATTTGAAATGGGTTTTTCTTAAAACCCAAGTTGGTTTTTTGTTTCATCAAAAAAGGTGCCCTGGTGTTGGAGAAATTTAATTTTAAAGGTTTAGTTTAAATTTTAATTTATTTAAAATTAAAATAAAATATTTTTTCCTCCTTTCTTATTGGTACCGCCGACGTCATGAGGACAATGTTAAAATGGTCGACGTATTCGTATTTAAGGATGGATTATATAAATAAGCCAAAGGTTTCCCATTTAATAAACCTGAGGAGTATCACATGATTTTCAAAAACCTAAAGTGCTTGGCATCTGAATATTGCGCAGTGAATTTCGTGGAGTGTGACATGGGCAATAAAGTTGTGGATGGTCAAATTTTTAGTGCCTTGTGAGGAAAGCTCATGCATTTTAAGGAAGAGATTACCCAAGGAACTCACATGGGCAATGTTAGCTCATGTGGCTTAGCTGTCGCTTGGCAGCACGATGGGCAGAGGTTTGAAATTCCAAAGCCATTCGAGGGCTCCTTTGAGGTATGCACTCTGACTCTGATATTTGCAGGAGTAAAATTTTTAATTAAAATATTTTCTTGCTATGGTTTTATTATGTTTTTGTGGGATATATAAGGTTGAGAAAGCTTTAATATTTTAATAAGGTTTAATATTTGATTAATGTGAGATATTGCCTAAGAAATATTTGTGATTATTTTTTAGTGCAAAAGTGTTGAAAGAAAGGATATAAAATATTTGGTTTATTTTGTGGTATAAGTGGTTTGTGGAGTGGCAAGGTTATGCAATGATTTGATTTATTTTATTTTATGGTACAAGTGGTTTTAGGAGTGATAAGGAAGTTGTGCATTAATTCTTAAGAAGGTTTTATAATTAAAAGCCTTGGTGAATATAATTGTGAAGTGGAGTAATGTTGATTATTTTATGATCTTCTAACCCTTGTGAAGATTGGAAAAAGAACATTGTGATTGTGGTAGATTTCCAAAGAGGCTTCTTCATCTTCATAAAAGGTATGGGCACAATCTCCTATTGATTGATTATCGTGGTTGATTTCTGAAAATATCTTTGGAGTGAAAAGGATTGATTGTGGTTTCCTTTTTTAAAGTTATTGGTTTAATGCTTCAAGGTTTTCTGGATTGAGAGTTGTGATTAAACCTTGTTTTATAAGCATTGTTGTTGAAGCCCATTGGTTGAGCAAAGAACTTGAACTTGAGTTAGAAGAGAACATGAGTGTCATTGTTATGTGATATTTGTTGTTGAGCATTATTGAAAATATTTTGAGTTGATTGTTACATGCTTGGACTAGGGTTTGTAAGAAAGGGTTGTTCATTGAGGTGTTTGGTTGAGTTGAGTTGATTGAGCCTAGTCAAGTGGATGCATGTGGTTGTTCAAGTTCCATAAAATAAACTATTCTATATTCTTGATTTGAGTTGAGATTGTGATTTGAGAATAGA
>JAQPPZ010015385.1:0-30607 GCA_028583015.1 Wollemia nobilis
GTAACCAACATTATGCTTGATTTCCTTTTTAGCCAAATAATCAAACACATTTTTCCTTGATAAGAAACGGTATGTGAAATAATATAAAATTTTAAATAATTATGGATAGATTTCAAACCACCTTCTAAATGGCTTCCTTATCTACCAACCGTCTAGAAGGCGACCAAAAACTATGCATGATTATTTAGTATTTTATATTATTTTACATATCATTCCTTATCATCCCTATACCTACATTAACTGAAATTACATCCTCAAAGTACTTCCACATGGCTTTGATCTAACTCATTACATTCTTAAGCCACCATACACTTGGTTTGAATTTCCTAATATCATCTAGTAACCCCACCAAAATTTGTGAGTCAAACTCCACTATAATATTTTGAACTTCATTCTCCCAAGCATTAAGAGAACCTTGTCTAATTTCCAAATCATATGCTTCATTATTTGTTTCTACTCCTAGGTTTCCAATTCTTAATGGACCTTCTCATTGTAGTTTCTTTGTAGTTTCTTATTTCATATATTTTTCAAACTAGCTCTAGCGAAGTGTATGCCTTTCTAAACATTATGGTTGATTCTCAGGTCATCACTTCACTATTTAGTGAACTTGTAGCTACGAAGATCTATAGCACCAATCAACATACCTAGGAAGTTTGTCCCAACGGTTTTCCACAAGGTAAATACTCTATGTTAGACATAGTCCTACCCATGCAATATTTTGATAAAGCCTACAACTGGCTTGAGAGTCACACCCTTGTTGGGTATTTTTTGGGGAGGATTTCTAGTGACTTGCTAATCCATCAATGGATTCAACAAGTTTGGCAGCCATATGGCATAAAAGTTGACCACATTCATAACCTTACCAAAGTATTCTTTCATTTTCAGTTTTTTGAACCACAACATGTCATTATGGTTATGAGAAAAGGTCTTTGGTATAAATATGCTTTTATGTATTCATCCCTAGCATCGTAATTTTATGGTCTTTGCAGATTTTTTCCTAATGTCCATGTTTGGGTGGAATTTCTAGGTCTCCCTTTATTCCTTTGGCCATTCCAACCATAATTTATTGCACCCACTGAAAAGTATGTGTGCATGGATACACACACTTTCTACATTTTACAACCTTATAAATGCATATACATTGAAATTGATCTCGGACCTCAAGGACTATATTAAGATTTCGATTGGTGAGAGCCATTTTTAACAATAGGTGGTCTATATAAATCTCCCCAACACTTGTTATCATTGTTATTCTATAGCTCACAAGATAAAAGACAACCCTTTTATGGAGGGTAGGTTCAAAAATTGATCACCCAGGTGTTGTAGGTGAGTTGGAGAGGAGAGGGAAATCCTCCAAGAGAGGTCCCAGGTTCAAATCTCCACCCTACAAAAAAGCTGAATTGGGTATCCAAAATCCAATTGATAATGTTGGTGCAGGCAGGGTCGAGTGCGACTCCCGGGTGACTTTGATGGTGTAGAACCCCCTGTTCATGGTCTCTCAGACCAAGGCGGCCCCGCAAGGAGTTTTTCGCTAAAAAAAAAAAGGTTCAAAAATTGATCTCTAATAGAAACATCAACTCCTTTCATCGTAGTTCAATCTGCCCCTCCCACTAATAGAGGGGAGGAATGGATGTTTGTCACTAGGAAAAATGGTAAAGGTAATCGACAACAAATTTTTATGGGAGATGGTAAAGAGGAGTCTCAACCAGGATCTCAACTAGGGAGCTCTAATGCACTCCAAAAGGATATTTCATTTCTCCTCTTGTAGGTACCTCTAATGGTAGTACCCAACAAGTCTCCCCAACTCCTCAAGGCTCCCATATGACTTAATCATCGGCTATGAGAGAGAATGTCCCCTCAAGTGAACACCTTATATCTCCTCCTAGTCTTTCTAGCAAATTTCCTTCATGAAACCCTTATCGCTGTCATAGTCCAGCTAGGGAGTCCTTGGACATCCCTCTAGAAAAACAAAGACAAATTTTTTTTTTGAGGAAAACCATAATAGGTTTCTCACAAATACCTTTGAATATTTGGTAGATTTTGAGGACTCTAAGGTCATCAAATGAAATATGCTCCTCAATCATGTCTCATGAAGTGCATGTCCTAGAATGTTAAGGGTTTGATAAATCTTGTGTGCAAGTACATTGTGCATTAGGGTCCAGATGACTTCAAGATTAGATTTGGTAGTATTGATATTTTATACCTTCAATAAGTCAATGTCACTAACTTAATTCTATCAAGTACTTGATCCTTTCTCTGGGCCTAGGACCACACCTTTCATATGATGCATAACACAAGTAAAGGAGGTGAAATTATTTACCTTTCAAAAACCTACCATTCCAAGTTGATCTCTTGGGGATGTGACCCTTCTAATAATGCTATCTAGGTTTTTATAGATATTTATGGACAAATCCTCAGTGTGATCAACATCTATGCACCTAATGATGTTAATGATCATTGTGCTTTTTGGTGATGGGTGGTGATCTCTCTCCACCTTATTATTTGGTTGCTTTGTGGGGATTTCAATATGATTGAATTATCACATGTCAATATGGGACTTATTCCCATGTAGTGGATAATTAGGTAAATAGAAGCATGGATTTTAATGAAAACAAAATTAGGGATATCTAACCCCAATAGCTACTTCTTACCCTCTTTGTTACTATCTAATGTTTGGTTCACATGATCTAACAACTAGCAGGGTGAGATTCATGTGCTAAAAATATTAGATAGAGCCATGCTCTTAGATTTTGATATTTTCTCCTTTGAGAAACCCTTGTGATCTTCCAAATTTATCTCTATCTACCCCAATCTTTGTTTGTCTAACCATTCTCTCATTGAACCATTTCCTTTTCCATCCTAGTTTCTTGCACCCTACCTCCTCTTTCTCAATCTCAATTCTTCCTTAACACTTCTATTTTGCACCACCCATTGTTGAGAGCATATGTCATAAAAAATTTGAACCTATTCCCTAAACTTAAAGGGAATTATTATTAGATTGATTGGTGGAATTAAGCTATCTAGCACATTGCTAATTTTCTTTGCTCACTAGGACACAAGAGTGTCAAGATTCGTCGTCACTCCAATATTTCTCTTAAGCGAGAGTTGGAAGTGGCCTCAACTCAACTACAATCCAATACTTTTAATGAGGAGCTTCAAATGCACCTCACGGCTACCAAACACAAGATTTTTATGGTAGATCACTCTAATGCCAAAGAGGCACAAATCAAGGTGAGATTGCATTGGCTTAAAATTGGTGATAGGGTAACCAAGGAGTTATTCCAATGCCTACATCCTCACAATCAATTTTTGGGAATTAAAACCCTTAACATTAATGGAGAGTGTGTTTATGAGCTTCCTTGTATTCTCTTCATTTTTGAATAATATTATCATACTGTGTTCAAGGATCAGTCCTACTCCCCTCAACATGACCAAGCTCTTAACTCCTACCTCTCTATTGTCTTGATGCAACTTTCTAAGTCTCAAAGAGCTACCTATGAAAAGGCCCTCTCTTTGAAGTATATAGAGGAAGATCTTTATCAAATGATCGATAATAAATTCTTTTGTCTTGATGGCTTACCTTGTGAGTTCCATGAGTTCCTTTGGGACACTATCGGGCTTGATCTTCTCAAAGTTTATTAGGAGGCCTTCTCCAAGGGTTCTTTAGGCCCTATTATTAATTAGGGGATTATTAAATTTATCCCCAAGTCTAGTGATCTAAAAATAATCAACAATTTGAGGTTTATTACTATCCTTAATATTTCATATAAGATCATCACCAAAGCCCTCACTTTGCACATACACCATCTCCTTTCCATCATCATGCACCTAGAGCAACCTGGCTTCATTCAAGGCAGGTTCATCCTTGACAACATTATTGTTGTCTAGGAAGGCATGGAGTGGGCTTGCAATTCTAATCAATGATCCTTTTTCATCAAAATCAACTTTGAGAAATATTACGATAGGATCGATTGGTCATTCATTTTGGCCATACTTAAATCTATTTTATTTGGGCCCTCCTTCATTAGCTCTATGGATATATTGTTCCCTAAGGCTTTAACTAATTTTTCATTAACAAGAATAAGTCCTCAGCCATTGGGCTCTTTCATTCTATTTGATAGGGTTTATCATTGGTGTTGTCTCTGTATGTACTCATAGTTGAAGAGTTTGACTATTTATTACCTCACCATGGTGCTCAGGGTTCCACTCAAGAGATTTCTCTTCCTAGAGGTGAGTCTCAGTTGATCAATGGTCATTTTTTTAATGATTCTTTTCTCATGCTTATTGAGGATGAAGGTGTTATTAAACAAGAACTTTCATGTCTAGACACTATTTTTTTTGCTTCTAGATTCTCCATTCAATGGAGAAAGACACAATGTTACATTCAATATCTTGACTTGATGCCCCACTAGCTTAGTCACTATTAGTGGAGGATAATCCAGGAAGGGAAATATTTTGATTTTTACATATTCCTTTTACTTTTAATAGTTTAGTGTCAGAGCTATGGAAGTATGTCATTAACAAGGTGGAATAAAAACTTACCTATTGGTCCACCAAGAAGCTCTCCCTTGTTGGTAAATTCTAAATTTGCACCAAAGTCCTTGTGGCCACCCATGTTTATTATTCTTCCTATTGGGTCCCATCCAAAAAATGCTATAAGAAGCTTGATAAGATTTTGCAAGACTTTTAATGGTCCTCTTCTAGTAATTATTTGGGAGTCCATCATGTTTTTTGGGAGTATTGGTGTCTCACCAAAATCCATGGTGGGCTTGACATTCTCAATATCCAACATCATGGTTGGGCCCTCTATGTTAAGTGGGTCATCAGAGCCCTTGTAGGGAATTATTCTTGGAATATTCTCATTCATCATTATATCTACAAAGGTTTCCCTTTTGGTCGTAATAGTTGGAGGGACATGGGTTTGCCTTCCCTCCTTGTTTCTCCTATGTCTATCAAAGTGATATGATCCTTCATTGTTAGGAGCATTTGGAAATTTGAGAGAGTGTTAAGCCTTGGCTAATATGGTATGATTAGAGCTTATGGCATGACCTCTTCATCAACCATATGAATATCTGGTGGTTTCCTTGTTATCACCTACAAGGATTCTTTGCTTGCACGTGTTCCTTGGATTCATGTACTTAGATTTTTTGTAAAGGTGTGTGGTGCATCACCAATTTATTTTCTCATCCTACCAGGGATTGGATCCCTTAGGATGACTTCAGAGTCAAATTTAGGCTCAAGCACTCTAACAAGGACACATTTGAGGTTGTTAAGGTCACTCTCCCTAACTCCATGTTTCATAAAATATTTGTGTTTCACAATAACCTTGGTGGAAGGACTAGAAGTGGTATCCAAACACTCCTCTTCAAAATTACAAGTCTCATTTAGGGTATGGATGGATCTCTCATTTACTTCCCATGATTTATAAGCTCAATCAATGTTGGAATGTATCTTCCCCTCAATATGTTTGTATGCAAAAGTTCCAGATCACTTGGAGAATTCTTCACCAAGGACTTCCTGTTGGGAAGCATATTTGACATATAGGAATGCCTAACCCTTCTTTCCCTTTATATCTTTAGTTTTAGGACTTTATCCATATTTTTGGATCTATGTTCATGCTCAATCCCTTTGGGAGTGGATTTTTTCTATTTTTAGACCTTATTCCTATGTCATGCTTGAGTGGAAGCATATCATCCTAGGAGACCCCCCGCCCTTGCAAACTATTTTTTTGGAAGTGTAGCACTTGTTTCTTATTGTGGCCTTGTACAACATATGGAAATCTATAATTGATTGTATCTTTGGTAAGTATTCTTACTCTCTTCACATCTCTGCTTTTGAGAAATCTAATATTATTTTTTCTATGTATTTTCATATTGCATTTTAGGCCAGTAAGGTGACTATGGAACTCTCTCATCTTCAAGAGCGTATTTATCATTAGGTAAACACTCCCTCCATAGTGAACTAGGTTCCTCCTTAGTAGGATTATCCTTAAAGCTACTCTAGGTCTAGACAGTGTCATCACTCGACCCTAAATCACACTCATATCCCAACTCAAGGTTTACCTCCTTACAGAGCTAACCCTAGTAACCTGACCACTTATCTCTCTCCCTTGGCTCCTTAGCTCAATGTTTGGATCAGGTTGGGTGATTTGGTATTTGCTACCAATGAGGTTCTATCTATTCATGACTGTAAAGATATTTTTGACTCTTCTTCTTGTGGATAAAGTCTCATGATGATTTTTTTGTGTAATAGTTCTTTGTCATTGTGGGGATTCCTCCTTTTTTACTTTTGCTCTTGTGGTGTATGTTGAACCATAATTTTTAGTATGTAATCATTTTTTTAGCTATTTAAAAATGTCTACTCACAAGTTTGATAAGGCAATTTTTTTAGTTGTTAGGTGGTTTCTTTATTTCCCATGTTGTTTTTACAATGATGGTTTTTTGGTTGATGGCATTTGCCACGTGGCGTGTTTATCCGCCTATTTTGTTTATTTGTAAAAATATATTCTATAACTTATTTTATGTAATTTCTTTTTACATCAACAAAATAAGTTGTTAAGGTTTGATTCTTATAAAATTTCTAAAATATAAGATGAGATCATACCCATATTCATAGCAAATCAAGAATGGATTGGTAATGATAATTAATCTATTGATAGATTAAGTCAATATCAAAGCAATAAAGATTCAACATGCAATGGTTTTAAAATTAGCTTAAAAAATGGTGTAACAACCACAAAAATGAGTTATAATGTATTGAATATATTTTTATTTTATTTTGTAAAAGTTACTATATTAATTAAAATGTAATTATTTTATAAGAAAAAAGTGTATATGTACACCTTTGAATAGTCATTAATATTCTATTAAAAATAAAGGTAAAACATGTTTGGCTTAGATTATTAATTGAATTTATGACATCTATTAGATTATGGAGGTTCATCTTTAGTAGATTGTTCTTAGTTATCACTATTTGACTACATCGTATGTTCTAGTCTACCATAAAATATGATTCATCTCTGACCTACCACATTCAATCTCAATCTTAGTGTATTTAACCAAAGAAATGACCAATGCAAGAAAACAATACGAAGAGCATCCCACTAATGCTCAATCAATTCTTACAAATAGGTTATTAAATATCTATAAAAAATAGAGGTCAAACATACCTTAGACCACTAACTATTTTTATCAAATCTACAAAAATAAAAAGCTTGTCTTTGGTAGATTGCTTTGAGTTGTCACTTCTAGTATGTTCTTAATTATATATATTTAAATGTTTTATAAAACTTAATTATTTATTATTATTGCTATCATTATAAATGTTATTCAATTTATTATATGGAATTGAAGGAGGAATTATTTGTATTATATCATCATCACATAAAATACTACAACTTGGATATTATCCATGTATTGTTTGGAAAGATTTGAACCTAGGTTTTTCCTTGAATCTTAAGAAATCTAATCAGTCGAGCTAATACCATTTGATTATTTTTTACATGTTTTACATATATTACTTTGAAAAGTGATAAATTATCAAATGACAAGAGTGATTAAAATTTAAGTTCCAAAAAGAGATTTAGTTTTAAATCATATGCCAATTAAATTTTTAAAGTATAATAAATAAATTACAAAAGTACTTCCAAAAAATTCATAAAAAACTAACATTGTCTTACTAATAATGGTAATGCATTAACCATACACTAATAATGTTAAATTTTATATTATAACCAATCAAATTATTATTATTATTAACAACATGCTATTTTATAGCATGGAGCTCATCATCATCTTATAGAAGACAATTATATTATTTTCCATACAAACATATATATAAAATTACCAATTGTTTTTAATTTTAGTTTTAGAAAATTAAAACAAAAAATATTTATAATTTTCTTTGAGTTGTCACTTCTAGTATGTTCTTAATTATATATATTTAAATGTTTTATAAAACTTAATTATTTATTATTATTTCTATCATTATAATTTTTCTTTAATTTTTTATATGGAATTGAAGGAGGACTTATTTGTATTATATCATCATCACATAATAATATTACAACTTGAATATTATCCATGTATTGTTTGGCAAAATTTGAACCTAGTTTTTTCCTTGAATATTAAGGAACCTAACTAGTTGAACTAATGCCATTTGATTATTTATTACATGTTTTACATATATTACTTTGATAAAATAAAATTTTACACAATACTTTTTAAAATTTTGAAAATGATATAATTTCTAACTTCTTTTACGAATATCAAGAGAGGACTCCCGCTTCAACTCTATTGCTCTAAAACCCTCTTAGTGGGAAACCTCCTATTTTCTCTACTCGACATGGTTGTTTGTTATGGTATTTATGCTTTGGGTTGGTTGGATGACTCTATGACAAGGGTTTTTTCTAGTTGGGGGGTCTTGTTGGTTCACTCCGTATTTATTTTGGGTTTAGTTTGCCATTGAATATCTGGCCAAGGTTCCTAAGGAGGATAGGAATAAATACCAACCTAAACCTGTGAGGGGTGATCTTGGGTTGTTTGTATCATTGCATAAAGCTCTGGCTATTGATCCCTTGGTTGGATCTAGCTCTGTGTTACTTTGGTTGGTTGTTGGGTGACGTTGTTACTAGGGTTGGTTTCCAGTTGAGGGCCCTTGGTTAGATTGCTCTATTTTCTTATGGGTTCAGTTTGTCATTGAAAATATGGTTGAGGTCCTTGAGGGGGATAGGGCCAAACACTGATCCAAACCCATTGGGGGTGATATTGGGCTATTGTTGTGGTGATAATTTGGTTTCTCTATTACTTTGGTTAGCTTTGGTGGTTTGCATATTTTTTATCTCCAATTCCAAAATTGGTGGTTGTGTTTGATCAAAGGGTTTCATGGCCATCATTTTAGGATTTTTTGAGTAGATTCAAGCAATTGGTTTTGGGTTGGCCTCCCACTCTAGCTTCGATGCTATGAAATCCTCTAAGTAGGAGACCTTATGTTTTCCCTACTACACCTGTTCTTTTGTTATGGTATTTATGCTTTGTGTTGGTTGGATGGCTCTATGACCAGGGTTTTTGTTTTTTGGGGGTCTTGTTGGTTCACTTTGTATTTCTTTTAGATTTGGTTTACCATTGAATATCTGGTCGAGGTTTCTGAGGGAGATAGGACCAAATATCAACCCAAACTTATGGGGGGTGATCTTGGACTATTTGTATCGCTACATAAAGTTTTGGTTGTTGATCCCTTGGTTGGATTTGGCTCTATGTTACTTTGGTTGGTTGTTGGGTGACGATGTTACTAGGGTTGGTTGCCAGTTGAGGGCCCTTGGTTAGATTGCTTTGCTTTCTTATGGGTTCGATTTGTCATTGAAAATTTGGATGAGGTCCCTAAGGGGGATAGGGCCAAATGCCAACCCAAACCTGTTGGGGGTGATATTGGACTGTTATTACTATGGTAATATCTGGATGTTGTTCCCTCAACTAGAATCATCTCTGGTTGCTCCGTTACTCTGGTTAGCTTTGGTGGTTTATAGAGTTTTTATCTTCAGTTCTAGCACTGGTGGTTGTGTTTGATCCTAGGGTTACATGGCTATATTTTTGGGATTTTTTGATTTCACCTTGTTGTTGAGGTGTTTGGGTTGATTCAAGCAAGACCTTTATTCTAGCAGATATCCAGATTGTCTCTTATGGTGAGGGTAGAATGGCCTCTGTGCAGTTTGTCACTTTGGGCACAAAACTAGTGTGTTATTTTTAGTTTAATGTTTTTAGTGGTTTTTGGTACCTAGATCTTGTTTAGATGGGTGAGATGCTCATTTGCTCTTGTTTCAGTTATTGTGATAGATTCTATCTTGGTTGGGCGACAATCTATGCTTAATGTTTAAATTTTTTTGTTGTTGTAAGTACCACCTCGTAGCTTATTTTTTGGTTGTGTTTTATCACTTTTTAGGTGACTAGCTCCACTTTGTAAAAAGGTTTGGAGGTCCTTTCAAAACTTTTTCATCCATAAAATAAAATAAATAAATAAAAATTAAAAATAAATGATTCTATATAGTTAAATATATTTATCTAATACAAAATATAGTGTAAATTGGTAATTTCTAAAAGAAAATTAAAAAGTGATAAATTATCAAATGACAAGAGTGGTTAAAATTTAAGCTCCAAAAAGAGATTTAGTTTTAAACCATATGCCAATTAAATTTTTAAAGTAAAATAAATAAATTACAAAAAATACAATATATATATTTTATTTTAAAATGAAATGCTTTTTTAACCAAAGTTTATCGAGGGTTTCAGAAGTTTGGAGGTGCTTGAGAGGAGATATGAGGAATCAAACTAGGGTTTCAGAAGCTAGGGTAGAGGTCTATCAATAGTAAGGATCATGACCAAGAATGGGGAACATAGGTACTTTGGTACCAAATGCTGCAAATGGAGGAATCTTATTTCGAGATAAGTTATGTGGAACCCAATATAGCTTCAATAACTATCAAACACAAGCAAAGAAAATCATAAACACCATGGGAAAGAAAAAAAAGAAGGATTATCTACCTGGGAGGGTGAACGAATGTCTACCACAAGCAAAAGAAATTCCAAAATTGGAAATAGTTGAGGACTGGATAGTTGAGGATATTGTTTATAAGCCAAAACATAACCTGATAGGTAAATTCATGGGTTTCAGATCGTCCGTGCACTTCCTCCACACATGGATAATGAAAAAATAAAATCTAGAAGGAGAATATGAAATTCTAACTCTCCCAAATGGGTATTTTTTTGTAGAGTTCACATCGATGGCAGATCAACAAAAAGTATTTGAGGGAGGGTTGTATCATCACGGGCCAACAAGACTATTCTTGCAACAATGGAATATGGAATTTGATTTAAGGATGGAACCAACTACAGTACCAATATGGGTAAGATTATTTTCCCTTCCCCTTGAATTTTGGAAAGAGGAGGTACTCAAGGCAATAGGCAACTTACTAGGGCATTATCAAGGTAGATCAAGAGAAACAATTTTAGGAGGATCGACAATGTTTTCTAGGGTTTGTGTAGAAATGGACCTCAACAAACCTCTTCCAATAGAGATAGAACTAAAAATAGGGGATTTTGTCTAGAACAAACAACTAGATTATGAGTCTATTCTATTCATATGTCGGGTGTGCCATGCTCATAAACATCTAGCTAGAATGTGCCCAACAGTTATGGATCATCAACATGAACAAGAGGGGATAAATGCAAATATTAACATGATGGGTCAATCTCTTCAGCAAAAGAGTAATCATAATGAAGGGAAAGGCCCAAAATAATTTGAGGAATTTAAAAAATTAATGAGAAGGCCAAACAAAAGTAATTAGCATAGTAACCAGAGACAAGGAGAAAGAGCTATAAGAACAAACAATAGATATGAGATATTCAAACAACTGGGAAACTTGGAAATAAGGGTATTTTCAAATAGAAGGGTTAGGGGAGGATACTCAACAAGTCACACCAATTTATCAGGAATAATATTCCAATCTAGCGTTAGGGAATAAACAAGGAGCAAAACCAGACACAACCTCTCTCATGGAAGAGAATATTCAACCCATGAGGGAGATCATAGGAGGGAAAATAGAGCAAAGGATAATTTTGAAATATAAAATAGAGATGAAAGAAGAAAATAAGAACAAAGAAAGCCCTACTCTAGGGATTCATCAAGTGGAGAAGAAACAAAAACTGAACCAATCTAGAGGGAGGAAGTCAAACAAGGAAAATATGGAGGAACAAGAAGAGATTTGATCTAGAACGGAAAGGTAAAATCGATGGCTAATTTTTTCTCTCCTAATTCTCAATGATATTAATAACTTGGAATGTGAGGGGTTTAGGCAGTTTTCCTAGATAAATGGTAGTCAAAAATATTATCATAGATATGAGTCCAGATATAATTTTATTACTAGAAACCAAAATGCAAGGAGAAGACTTACAAAAAATAAACAAGAGGATAAGGCAAAAAGGAGATATCCTTACTCAATCGACATAGGGGAAATCAGGTGGATTGACCACTATGTAAAATCACCAACTGTTCCTATAGATAGGAGGAGCATGTATGAGGAGGGTGTTGATGGTCCAGTTACAAAATAGGAAAACTGGAAAAATTTGAAAAAAATTTAATTTTTATGGAGCACAGATAGTTATATTATAAAGGGATCAATGGGAAGCCATCTTGAATTTCAGAGACAACTACCTAGAGGACCAATGGATTGTGGGAAGAGACTTCAATGCAAAAATTAGAATATAGGAACAACAAGGAGGCAAAGCCATGCTGGGGAAAAGGACATTTTTTTTCAGCAATAACGTGTTAAATGAATCTAATAGATATCCAAACTGTGGATAGATCCATGACCTTTACAAACATAAGAAAGGAAGGGGTTGTAGTTAAATATTACTTGGATAATTTCTTCATGGGGGATGAATTATATTTGCATACCAAGAATCAAGTGAGGGTCATGGATAAGCTTTCTTCAAATCATTTTCCAGTAAGCCTAACCATAGAAGAAGATAATGATAAAGTTACATGAACTTTTAAATTTGAGATATGGTGGTTGAAATATGAGGAGTTGGGGGACTATATAAATTAATGGTGGAAATTAGGGAAACAAATATTTGGGATAACCTAATTCAAAACTCCACAAACAACTAAAATATGTAAGGACCCAACTAAAGGAGTGGAGTAAACAAAAGAAGAAAATAACTAGAATCCAAAAGAAAAAAATAAAGGATCAAAAGGAGAATATTGCTCAGGAGATAATACAAGAAACTATTACAGAAGAACTATTGCAACGTGAGGTAGAAATTATTAGGAGAGAGGAAGCTTTGGAGAAACAAGAAGAAATCTATTAGAGGTAAACGAGAATCACGTGGTTAAAGGAGAGGGACCAAAACACAACATTCTTTCATAAGACAACAACATCCAGGAGATAACAAAATAGAATTATATGTCTTACAGATATGATGGGTCACATAAAAACCAGTGGAAGTGAAATGAAAATTATAGCAAATCAGTACTTCCATACTCTTTTCAGCAACAATGAAAATTTGAATGCAATATGGTAGGAGAAGATAGTAGAGGCAATTTCGCAAGTAGTCAAACTTGAACATGATACATTATTAATGGAGAAAATTTATTTGGAAGAAACCTCGTAGATCATACAAAAATACAAATAAGTAAGACTCCAAGACCAAACAGATTTTCCATTGAATTTTATCAGAATTTATTGGAAATTGTGGGCCAAGCAGTGGTGGAGGCACTAGAGGAAATTAGACAAAGTAAGCAAATGTTAAAATCCTTGAATCATACTTTTATCACTTTGATTCCTAAGGGCCCACCTAGTGAGATAATTGATAATTATAGGCCTATTTCACTATGTAATGTAGTATACAAGATATTAACAAAGCTTATGGCAAAAAGGTTAAAATATTTTTTTACCAAATCTTATTTCAAGTGAGCAAGGTGGTTTTGTTGAAGGCAAATAAATTCTAGATGGAATAGTAGTGGCCTAGGAGGTGATACACACAATGTCAAAATAAAAGGACCTAGGTATGTTTATTAAATTAGATATTTCTAAAGCCTATGATAGAGTAGACTGGTCCTTTATGCAAAGGATTTTAGAAAAATGAGCTTTGCAGAGGGGTGGAGAGATTGGGTAAAAGCCTATACACAGACTACATCATTCTCAATTCTGGTAAATGGTAGTCCCTCTCCCATGTTCACTATAGGAAGGGGGTTGAGTCAAGGGGACCCTCTCTCCCCTTACATTTTTATCCTTTATGCAGAGGGTCTTGAGAGACTATAAAAAAAGGAAGACAAGAGGGAAGACTAAGGGGCCTAAAAATAAGTTCTCAAATTGAGATAAATAACCTCTTCTTTGGGTGTTCTTTTGCTAAATATATATGGATCAATTGGTGGAGGCAGATGAGACAATATTGATAAGTTTTTGAGAGCATGTAAAGCTTTTATGAGAAATGGAAATAGTACAAATTTAAGACTAAAATAATTAAAATGGCATGGAAATTGGGACCTAACTTTATATGGTGGTAGTTATGTCTAGAACAAATAGCATGTATATTTATATCAAAGCACAAAACAAGGGAGCAATTATGGGAGAGGATTATGAGCAAGGTAACAAAAACACTATCTATCATATTACAAGAGAAAACAAACATAAAAATGGAGGAAGTGATTATTCTACGGAGCCTTGGAATAATTGTAACAAAGAAATAACTTAGGGAAAGATACACATGTGAGATACCCTTGAACAAAATAGAGTGGAGGACCCCTCCTAGAGAGTGGGTGAAGGCAAACACAAATGTGGCTTCTACTAAAAACCTTTGGAAAGCTAGTTTTGGTATTATCATGTTAAATTGGAAAGGAGAATAGGTGTACTAGAGAGTAGAAGGTATGGGGGAGGCAACAAATAATGAACTAGAAGGACAAAAAATCTTGTTAACATCAGTGATAGGTGCAAATCTACAGTTACATAAGTTGTGGATAGAGATAGACTCTCAGGTATGTGATGGAATCTTGGATCCGATAAATCCCTTTTAGGTGCTAGGAATTGGAGAGAGAAGGAATGTGGAAGCAGTTTAGAAGATATGGTAGGTTTTTTAAGATGTTTTTACTACACATATCAAGCGAGAGGGAAGTAGGATGACAAACTATTTAGAAAAATGGAGAAAATATATGGAAGATGGGCAATATGTGGACTCTCAAATGGAAACTCAAATAAGCTAGTGCTAAAGAATCCAAGGGATGTAGGAGGTGATACAAGCATATAGCAAAACATGAAGAGCATACAATGAATCTAATGAATCTATCATAGTTAGGCCACAAAGCAACATACCATTGAAGATAAATGGATGGTTTACAAAATTAAGATAAAATGGATAAATTTGAATTCAACTATGGTAGTGCTAAGGTGTATGGATATCTGCATTATGTATGGTAATGTTTTATGGGTAATTTTTGAGCTAGGAGGGATTGGAGGAGGATTTTATTTCTTCCTTGATTTATGTCCAGCCCATTTTACCTTGTAATATAGCTTCTATAAATATAACATATTTTTCATTTTTCAAACGAAAAATACAAAAAATACTTCCAAAAAATTCATGAAAAACTAACATTGTCTTACTAATAATGGTAATGCATTAACCGTACACTAATAACATTAAATTTTATATTATAACCAATAAAATTATCCTTTTTTTTGTTAACAACATGCTATTTGATAGTATGGAGCTCATCATCATCTTATAGAAGACAATTATTTTGTTTTCCATAAAAACATCTATATAAAATTACCAATTGTTTCTAATTTTAGTTTTAAATATTAAAACAAAACACATTTTTAAAAATATTTATATTAGTTATAATTTTAATATATCCACATACAATTGAGTCGGGAGTAAGTGTGACCATGAGCTGGGAGTAAGTGCAGCAGTGAGTACGAGCACAAGCCAGGAGTAAAGTGCAACATCAAGTGTGAGGGTGATCTGGGAGTAAGTACAACTGAAATCCAGTGTGAGTGAGTGTAGCCAAAAGTGAGATAGGAGTGAGTGTGCAAGATTGAAGCTAATGATATCAAAGAATGAGTGTGAACCAAGAGGGAGTTTGAGCCAAGATTCAATCATGGCAAAAGAGCGATAGGTTCATATGAAGTGCATAAATGCTTCAAATCCTTGCCCTAAATGTGTGGAATATTATTTCCAAAAAAATATTGAAGCCAAGAAATGTTAGGAAAAATAAGAGACAAGGGCAATTGTGAGCCAAGAGGGGGTGCATGTTGAGAGTGATCACGAGGTAGGAGAGAGTGCAAACCAAAAGGGAGTGTAAACTAATATGGAGTGCAAGCTGGGATTCAATCATGGTAAAAGAGTGACAGGTTCATCCAGAGTGCATCAATGCTTCAAACCCTTACCACGAATGCATGGAACATTGTTTTCAAAAAATTATTGAAGCGAAGGAACACCAAGAAAAAGAAGAGACATGGGAAATTTTGAGCCAAGAGGGAGTGCAATCTAGGAGCAAGTGTGAGGCAAGAGAGAGTGCAATATGGGAGTAAGAGTGAGTGCAAGCAGAGAGGGAGTGTGAACCAAGAGGGAGTGCAAGCCAAGAGCAAGCCCCATTAGCTATTGTGGAAGTAAAGTCATTTTTTAAAGCCCTAATGGGAAGTCAATATGCCCTAGCTAGAAATCAAAATGCCTTATTACAAGTATGAAGGCCCAATTTGGAGACAAGTGAAAGAGTGAATACATGACAAGTTCGATCCAGGTAGAATATGGTACACCAGATGTAAGTATCAAGTATGATATGATTGAGCATGATATAATGGTTCTTAAAAGTAGAGGGCTAATATGTAAGTTCCATAGATCATGGCCAGGGTTTTTGGAGATTCAAAATTGGATCATGTGGAAGTGGGGATTGAATTGATATTATTCTGTGAATTTTCTTCCTAAATATTTTTTCCTCATCATCTCTTCCAATTCAGAAATTAGGGATAAAATAATGGTTGGTGGCCCATGGTTTATGGGAAGAGATGCACTTTATTTGATACCATGGAATGGAATTTTTTTAGTTGAGACAAAAACTATTAAGAAGCTTCTAGTGTGGGTTACGCTTTTTGGACTTCCATATTAGCTTATAAATAAGGATATTTTAAGAAATATTGGAAATACCCTAAGGGAATTCATAAAGGAAGGACCAACAACTAAGGAGTGAAAGCATGTTATATATACTCGAATATGTGTTTCTATAGATATTTCAAAACCTTTGCCACAATCCATTAATATTAAATCTGAATCAAGAGAATGAGATCAACAAGTAGATTATGAAAATATTGTATTTCATTACCACAAATATTTTGAGATTGGACACATGGCAAGAGTTTGCAAAGTAAAAACTATGAAAAAAGAGAAAAAAAATCTAACCATGAGATCAAATTTAAGATGAAGCAAGGAAATAATTTAATAATAGAAGCTAGATCAGTTCAAGGATACTCCAATTTAAAAGAAGAGGTAAAAAAATCCTATCGACAATATAAATTGGCAAGTTTAGAAGGAATTAAAGGTGCAAAAGAAGATGTGGAGATAAAACCTAAAACAAAGACAACAAAAAATCTTAAGAATATTCCAAGTAAATCATCTTCATTTTCCTCAAGTAGTATAGAATCCTCTTCAGGTAATACAAGTGAAAGTGGTGAAGATGTTATTTCTTGCACTTTAATGTTTCAAGAGCAAAATAATATAGAAATGAGGTTGAAGGAAACCCATAACAATTTAGGGTTTTTAGAGTAGAATAAGAAGGTAATTGCTACAAAATAGCATCCTTGCACTTTAGGATCTCTAGGGAAATATAAAGAAGAGTGTATTTTTGAGGTTATTCCTTGCACTTTAGATCCTTTAGAACAAGGTAAATCTAAAGATAATTAGTCTTACTATGAGCAGTGTGAGAATATTGAAGATATTTATGAATATGAAAGTATTGCTAAGAATGAAAAAAATAGGAAGACCCAAGAAGCAAAAACAAAGAGAAAAAGAAAAAGCAAGGGCATATCAAAAATCAATATCCTATGCTCAAGAAAGAGTTGAAGAAGGACGGATTCCAAGGTAGGAATGGGTAGGGGAATAGACAACTGATGCACTATATCTAGAAGAAGAACCAAGGTGACAAGGGCAAGTAACCAATCTCCTCTCAGGCAATGACTCAAGCAGATCACACTTAGGTACGATCACTATTTGCAAATCCCAATCCCTTCTTACCTCTAAATAACTTTGATACCAACACAAATGTTGAAGCTATTCACAAAGTTGAGGCAAATGATTGTGAATAAAATACTTCTAGAGTCACTCCAAGAGTAGAGGATGAAGTCCTTGCTAATCCTATTCAAAAAATGGATGCCAACCCTTATAGAAATCAATACCCTACTAGGTCCAGATCATTGAATCTTTCGTTATCTAGAAAGTATTTGAAACTCATCAATAATTCCTCCCATTCTCCTATTCTTCAAGAGTTGATATGTTCCCCAAATCAAGTGACAATAAGCCAAAATAAATCGACTGCTGATGTAGGCAGTGATGAAAAGAAATAAAGGCCAACTAGTCAAGAAATAAGGTACAAGAAAATTGAGAATGATATCGCTAATGGTGTCCAACCTACTATCATATAATCTCTTACAAAAAAGTCAAATATTGAAGTCCTGGTAGATGATGGAAAATGATATAAACCTCCTTCAACCTCTGGAAGGGGGGAGGAATCTTCTTCAAGGAACCATAGATGAAGATCCTCTCATGGAATGTGAGAGGCCTCAATGGGAAGTCCAAACAAAGATTTGTTAGATCCACAAGGAAGGAAAATAAACTCAGTATCATTTTATTGTAGGAAACTAAAACTGATATGGATAATAGTGATAAAATTGCTAAGTCTATTTGGAAAAATAGTGTTTTCATTTATAGTCCAGCCCGTGGATCATCTAGTGGCCTCATGTGTTTGTGGAACCCATATATTGTAGAAGGCAGACTCATCTTCAATTTATAATGAATAATAAATATTCTATTTTATAACAAATATACCCAAGCTCAATGAATCATGTCAAACATATATGCTCCTAATGATCTGAGAGGTCATAGGGTCTTATGGAACACTTTAATCTAAATAAGAAGCAATTTCCAGAACCATCCTTGGATGCTCGTAGGTGATTTCAACATCCCACTCTATCCTTCAGATAAGAAAGGAGGGAACCCCATCACATCCAGGTGCTTTGAAGAATTTGTAGAGTTTGTGGAACAAAATGAACTCATGGAAATTCAGTTAAAAGGGTTAAAATATACTTGGATAAAATGAATAGTAATCCAGCTCATCCAAATGAGGCTTGATAGATTCTTGGTGTCTAAGGAACCAATCCAAATATTTGGTGACATCACCCTCCACTCTCTTCCAAAAATTGGATCAAATAACAGTTCTTTAGTCATGGAAAAAAATGTGGTTACAACATGAGGGGCTTAGGAACTACATTTCTAAATAGTGGAGTAAGTCTTTTTTAGGATCACCCTTAGCTCAAATTGGAAAAAAAATTGTGCTTTATAAAAAATAACCTAAAGGCATGAAAAACTGAAATCTTTGGAAATATTTTTCAAGCCAAACAAGATATTGTTGATCAGTTGAATGTCATAGAAAGCAATATTTAAAATGGGATTTTGGAACCTTATCTGAGGCAAAGAGAAAAATAACTTATGTCATAGTATCATAGCATCCTTTCCAGGGAAGAGGTTTTCAAGAGGTAAAAATCGTATACCCTATGGCTAAAGGAATGTGATTCTAGCACCAAATTCATCCATGCATCCACACTTAGACACAAAAGTAATAATAAAATCAGAGAATTATCTAGAAGTGATGGGACAATAACCTCCAACATTCATGAGATCAAGGAAGACGTTTTGTCATACTTTGAAAATATTTTAGGGCCTTGCCCTCCTTGTCAACACTAAACACCCACCCCCCCCAAAAAAAAAAAAAAAACATATTAAAATTTTATCTATAAAAAAAAATTAAAAAAAATCTATTTATAATCAAAAAAAAAATACCCACACCCAAACAACCACAACACACCCCAAAACAAATCCTTCCCACCCCCCCCAACCCAAACCCCCACACTCAAAAAAACAACCCCCCCAAAAAAAAACCCCCCCCCCCCCCCCCAAACCCCCCCCCAAAAAAAAAGAAAAAAAAAAAAAAACACCCAAAAAAACAACAAAAACCCCCACCCCCCCCCCCACAAACCAAACCAGATTACCTCTCAAAATAAAATTTTAACTATTGATAATCTCATTAAAAGAGGTATGTACATCACCAATTGTTGTGTTCTCTATAAGTCTAATTAGGATTCAACCTTTCATTTTTTCTTGGAATGTCCATTCTTCATTGGCACATTGAACTCCCTCTTTGATCGCTTTAGCATTGTATGGGTTTAGCCATCATCCCTTTGTCAATTGTTAGAACAATGACCAAATTCCTTTTCCAATACCTAACTAAAGTTCCTTTGGTCCACTTGTCTACATCATTACTTGTGGTAAGTATGGTTGGAGTGTAATAATAGTGTTTAATAGTTTGAGCAAAAATCCTTTGTCTATCTTCCATTATGTCATCACTCTTGCCTCTAAGAATGCCCAATTTGTTTCTACATCTGAAGTCCCTAAACCTGACCTAGAAACTTGCATGTTTAATATGTTCAAGTTTAAGTGCAATCCTTTATGGCCTCCCAAACCTACATTGATAGATTTATTATTAAGTGGACTCCTCCAGTTGGTTGGTTAAAACTAAATTTTGATGGCACGGTAAAAGGAATCCTGGGATGGCCGATGTTGGAGATATTATCAAAAATGATAAGGTCAAATAATCTTTGCTTATGCATACAATATTGGGATTCAGTCCAACAACCTTGCAGAAGTGAAAGCCATGTACTAAGGTCGGATAATTATAAAGGAGTTTGATTGTGACCACATCATTATTGAAGGTTATTCCATGCTTTCTATCAATTGGCTCAAAGGAAATCAAGTCCCACCGTGGTGTGTTTATAATATGATTAATGAATGTAAAATTTTATTGGGCAAATACACAAATATCATTATTCAGAACGTGTATAGAGAAGGAAATAAAGCAACAAATTTACTTGTAAACAAAATAAATCTAGAAGAATCCCTTTGCATTTGACGATTTGACTTCCTAGTGAGACTCATGGAGATAAACATGGTGATGGAATTTATTTACTTTAGCAATTATGGTGGTCCAAGTAAGCCTATTGAACCCCAAATGAGACTGCCTTGCCTTTGGCCTAGGAGTAATCACTTCCCACATGGTAATTGATTCCTCATGAGAATTATGAGATGCAGGTCAATGTGAGCTCAAGTGATAGTTATGGTTTCTTGTTCTAGTTTGCATGGTTCTTGTTCATGGTTTGCTTATTTTGATAGTTTATCCTATTCATTTTTTGGGTTTGGTGGATTTTTTGGGAACTGCTAGGTTTTCCTTTTTATCTTTTTGGATGGTTTGGTTGGGTTTTCTCAAATGTTTATTTTATTTTATTTGGTTTTCAATGTTGATCCTAGTTGGGTTCACACCTATTTCTCTTTGTAAAAGGTTTTGGGTCATTTCAAAACCCCTCTATCAATAAAAAAGCCAAAGAGAAGAAGAAACACAAATGGATATTGATATGGGAAAACAAAAGCAAATATCACAAGTGTTAACAAGAAGTGGGGCTAAACCCACAAATAAAATAAAAATATAACAATGAAAATAATATCTTGGAATATTAGGGGAATGAATAAGAACCTTAAAAAAAGGTATTAATAAATTGTGAGGTTATTATTTTTGGATATAGAAGCTGGGCAACAAATATTTTAGTCATTCGTAGTGTTGAATTTCATCTTGATAGAATTTAAATTTTTGAAGGCATTTGATATAAAAGGAGTTGATTGTGAAAACTTAGCAGTTTGAGGAAGATGAAAAATATTTTTGATAGAAGGATAAAGGAGAATATCTCCTATAGAAAGACAAAGTTGGATATGTTTTAATTAACTTGTTAGAAATTTAATGAGAGCAATGTAATTTTTTATTTTTGTAATGGGAGTGGACCCCAATAGAAGCCATGCATAGCTTATTAAAAAAAATATATCCACATACAATTATTTTTTATAAACACCATTGACTATAATTATATTTTATCCTTGAATTACAACGTTTCAAATATTTAATATGAAAATTAAATTTGTTTGGTTGTAATTTAGTCACTCACAAAGAAAAACAAGTGAAGTCCAGATAGAGAACAAAGGTACTAAAGAAAAATTAATCATACTCAAACTATAAAAGGGATGGTAAAACTTTTCATCTTTGCACTATGTCCATTTATTTTCCAACAAAATAATTGTCTTCCCCTCTTAAATTCAAAAACAACCACTTTCATATCTTTCCTCATTTGAGAGGTAAAAATTATTTGGTTTCCATCCATTTAAATGTGTAGTTGCAAGATTAGCATCGATGCTCTTATTTTTGTCTAAGTGGAAAGTAACCTATTTTCTATATAAATATAGTATCACAACCAATAGATCTAATCTTATCATTGGTCATAACATGAAAAAGGTCAAGTGACATGGATAGAATGGTATTCACCTTTATGAATAAATGCTCTTACATGATGTAGCCCAAAGTTTTATAGAGACAAATATATACGTTGGTAGGCATAGGTAGGGTATTTGCTCATTTACTTGGATAATTAAGGGATGTAAACATCCTCTTGGATGGTAAAGATATTGCTAGATAAAATTGGATGCACCTTTGGTTCATCTAGTAAGATTTCCTATACCATTAACGATTACAAAAATATTTTGAAATACCAATAGGTAAGAGGTACTTCTCTCATTTCTCTCATCGTATTCACTCTTCAAATCTACAAGAATTACTACAATGTTAATCTAGTGGATGGCTATAACCTTCCCATGAGTATCACCTTCTCATAGGTGTAACAACTAGTGCAAAATTATGGGTTATAACCATAATCTTAGGGGAAAATTGCAAGGTGATGGGATAAAAGAGCATTTTTCTCACCCTATAGAGTATCAACTATTGTTGTGCAAGCCGCCATGGAATCCCTTAGACTTACCTACCTACACCATATTTAAAGGTGTTTAATGGCGCATGCTCCCCAATTACAACTATGCTTATAACGATCCTTCTAGCCTATTCTCTTGCACCCAACATTCAATTACTAGATCATCTTCTTCTTAATGATGAAAAATTTCAAATATTAAATAGAAGGTCCACATGGTAGGGCACCATGCTCTATCACTAGTTATAGTATCCAAATTCAATTAATAATAGTTAGAGACGATATCCTAATGGAAATACATCCTATATGGTCTATGACCTTATGGATGTTAAAAATATATTCCAACTACTTTTCCATTCACCTAGTGAATGCCCAATCTAGTGGTTATGTATAAAATTATTTGGATCTAATATAGTGATGTCATATTTGACCATGGATTTTCATTTATTTATTTTTAATAAATATGTTTATCATCTATGCATGTTCATTTTAATTAGAGTGTTAATAATAAATTGTAAATACAATAAGATTGTAAACTTGCACATTTTAATATGGATGTATTTAACATTTGCCTCTTGTTATTTCACTCATAATATTTCTATTTAGAATTATATTTATGTTTAAAACATAAAACTCTATGCCATTCACCATACCTTCATTAAGTATAACAATGAGAGCTATTGTAATTTCCTGATTCTATAAATATATTATTTTTTAATTAAATATCAGAATGGGTTTTGAAAGGGTCCCCAAAAATTATTACATAAAAAAGAAGCAGTGTGGCTTCCAAACTAACCAGAACCATGTGAGATTACCAACCAACTTAATTGAAATAAACACAACTATACCAGCTAGCCAACCACCTAAAAAAACAAGACCACCCACCTAGAAGGGAAGGAATCCAACACCAAAAGAACCACAACGAGAAAACCTGAGACTTAAACCAGTGTAGGCATACTACCAACTATACTCGAGTCCTTAAGTTGGAAATTTCCTTTATGATTCTAGGTCATCGCTTGGATGTCCTCAATATAGGCAATGATAACCTTGAGAAAGCCACAAAGTTTCCTATGCTTATCCTCTAAAGAGCTTAAAAATGAAATAGAATCATCAAAAACTAGCTCTAATTCCAGGTCTTTAGCTTCAACCGGGTCAACTAAAGATCTACTTTTATTTCTACCTAAGGATTGCTTATCTTTGTTAGACATATCCAACATTACAAGAGGAGATGTATTTCAGGTCGCTTTCAAGGAGAACCTCATGAAACATCTAGTTTGGTCACCCTGAACGCTTTTGGGAGAAATAGAAACACCTCTTGAAATTTTAACCTTACCATGAGTAGCATTTCCTGGGCTTTTATATTCCTCAAAATCTTAATCAAAAGAAGTGCCAGAGGACGACCTCTTAGGTATTTTGGTTTGGCCAATTTCATCACCCAAAATACCTTTAGCAAAAACAGATACACCTTTAGATGAATTTGCTTTCCCATGAGCAAAAAACACCATGCTTTTGTAATCCAAGGGCTCTAAATCCAAAGAACCACCACAGGAGGAGTTAAAGGACACGGAGGTGAGGTGGATCGAAAGTCGAAGAAATTTTTTGATTTTCAATTTGGGCTAATGCTTCATCCACCTTCACACCTCTCTTGCCTGCAACATGCTAAAAAATTAGCAAGATTAAACCTTGGTGAATTGGATCCAAACCTTTACCATCTCTAACATCATTCAAGGTCTTTTCCAAAGAGTAGAAGAGGAAGGAAGGAATTTTCATAGTCCTCTTCCATATAAGGTGATTCAAAAACATAATATGAAAACTTTGTAAAACATCCCAATTAATCACACACTTGTATGACATTATAATAAAATTAACATATATATATATATATATATATATATATATATATATATAGTTAGTATTGTTCTTTATTCATTTTTTAGTTATAAGAGCTATTTTAGTTCGTTAATTCTATAAGCAAATTGTAGATCACATTATTTTCAAACCAAATCATATTCAAATTCTATTTTCTTATTTTAAAAGCCATTTTTAGAAAAATAAACATCAAAATGATCCTATTATAAAGTTGTAAGAAGGTCCAAGAACCCTATACATAATACTTTGATTAAGAATTAATAACATTTCCATTTACATTCTAACCAATTAAATTTATTAATATGTTAACATGTTAATATTTTCATGGTTTTATAAGAGACAAATAATTTGTTTTCCATTAAAAAAAATCCAAAATCTATTAATTATATTTTTAAAAATAATTATATGTAACTAGTTTACATCTAAATTATTATTTATGCTTATCTTCACGTTATTATTTATTATAGCAAGATACTAAGAAGATACTAATTCCATATAGGAACTGTATCAATTTATTTTATTTTAAAAATAATTAAAGTATAATACATTTTAATAAATCATTACTTCAATTTTTTTTTTTTGGTAAAATTAAGGGAAGAGGGTTTTGAAAGGGCCCCAAAATATTTTACAACCGAAAGAAGACAACAAACCAAAACAGTGCACTTCAACACTTAAACAAAAGAGTACAAAAACTGTACTACAACACTAACCAAAACAAAATAGTAACTGCATAAACCAACACCACAAACCTCAAGATCCAAAGGGTTGGGAGATCCGAGAAGACCTGTGAGAGAGCCGAGGTAGTTATACAACACAAAATATAGCTCCGATATAATCCCATCGAACATTTGAGCCGCATCCCAACGGTCCCCAATAGATAACCACTTCCCAAGGTAGGCAGATGAACCAAGGCATAAACATATTCTTGATTCTCGCTCTCCATTTTAAAAATAATTCCTGCTCCTCATTTTTGAAATAATTCCCACTTCTCATATTCAAAATAATTCCCACTCTTTTTTTTAAATTAATTGGGTATTTAAAATACCTTCATTAATGACCTTCATTAATGAATTAAATGGGGTATTAAAAATACCTTCATTAAGGACCAATAATTAATAAATTGATTGGGTATTTAAAATACCTTCATTAATGAATTAAATGGGGTATTTAAAAATACCTTCATTAATGAATTAAATGGGGTATTTAAAATACCTTCATTAATGACCCATAATTAATAAATTGATTGGGTATTTAAAAATACCTTCATTAATGAATTAAATGGGGTATTTAAAAATACCTTTATTAATGACCATTGATTAATAAATTGATTGGGTATTTAAAAATACCTTCATAAATGAATAAACTTGGTATTTAAAATACCGTTTCCATCCAGGAATACAAGGAAGGAAAAGAAAAGCCACATAACTGGCAAAGAGATACAATTGTCCCACCTCTTTAAAAATTGCACCAAATCTTCTAACCAAGCGAACTACCACCACCTAAGACCAATTAACCAACATCAAAATGAACACAGTTGATGAGGTCATGTGGAAATTTCCCTTGCCATACCCTATATCCATGAAGATTCACTCCAATATTTACCATCACGTTAGTAGCAACATTTCCCTCCCTTAGCGTGTGATAAATTTGAACATCTTCCAACTCTCGATACAACTTTACTCCTTCATCAATTATATTGGCGACCTTCCAACTAACATGGCACACTTCAATAAGCATATTAATAATGTTGCAGGAATCATCCTCAATACCAACTTTCTTAAAATTGAATTCGTTAAGCAAGACAATCCCGAGGTAAACCACCCTCATCTCTACCACCTGCGAAGAATTCACACCCAAAGAATCAACATACGCCAAAAAAATATTTCCATAATGGTCTCGGATAACGCCACCCGAGCTTGCCTTCCCTGTTCTTCCCTTTGTTGCCCCATCAAAATTTAATTTCACCCACCCGACAAGGGGCACACCATTTAATAGAATTTCTTATGTTAGGCATCGGTGGTGGTCGATCTGTATTTCCACATTCTCCATCGTTTTACCAATAATATGATTACTCAATAAGATTGTAGCCATCATCTTCTCCCTAAAGATCTTTGCATTTCTTGCTTTCCAAACTTCCCACATCGCATGGGGGAGAAAGTATCACCAAAAACACCTAAGGCGAGGGGAATGAAAGGGCGAAGTCCACTGCAGGATACAATCATAAAATATTTCTGGGAATACCCACTCCACACCCAAATGTCTGAGAATAGAAAGAATTATCTCCTTAAAAATACAACAATTGAGCAACAGATGAGAGGTCGACTCCCAATCAGATTCACAAAGATAACATCGATTGACCATATGCCAACCCATTTTGAGAAGATTCTCTATAGTTAAAATTTGGTTTTGAGCAGCCAACCAAAAAATATATATTTACCTTGGGGGAAATATTCTTAATCCAGAGAAACTTGAATGGAAAATGAGATCCCTCCTCCATATTTAAGCAATTATAGGCCGATTTGACCATATATCTTCCTGAACTCTCCAACCGCTAGATCAACCGGTCTTCAAAATTTGCTTGGCGAATAACGCAAAGACGTAATTCCTCCTCAAGGCTCTCCCAAACTTGTCTATCACCGCCATCCCTTACACAAACTGGCATCGTAGCCCAAGCAATTCTATCCCCTTTGTCTTCAATAAAATCAGCCACATAGGTCAAACCCATTTCTCTTGAATTAGCAGCCAATCCCTGAAATCGTACTTCTTCTACCAACGGACGATCCCAAAGCCAAGCATCTTACCCACTTTCAATGATTTTTAAGTAGATCCCTAGTCTTAACCAGACTATTCCAAAAAGCCGAACCACTTGAGAGTAAATCTTTAGAAAGAAAGGAGCTAAATATGTACTTGGCTTTTAATATGGATCCCCATAATTTATAGGAGTCAGATGCCAACTTCCACCCAATTTTGGCAATCAAAGATTTGTTCATTCTAATTGCACTTTTTTAAGTTTAACCCTCCATTGGATTTCTTTCTACAAACTGCCTCCCAAGAAACAAGATGGAATCTTCCTTTCAACTCCGGTCCCGCCCATAAGAAAGCTTTACATAAACTATCAATTTTTTATGCTATTTTAAGAGGCACATGAAACATTGACATAAAGTAAATAGGGATGCTCTATAAAGTACTCTGCACCAAAACCACCTTACCTGCTTGGCTCAACAATGCTCCCTTCCACGTAGTAAGTTTTCATTGAATTATCTCAACCAACGAAGACCACAACTTAGATTTTTCTCTCTCCACAAACAAAGGCAAACCAAGATATGAAGAAGGGAAAGAAGCAGTGCAACAGTTCAAAACTTTCGTAATCTCTCTCTGGACCGTAGTGGGAGTATTAATAAAAAACAACCCACTCTTAGCAAGACTTATTTGCTAACCAGTTGCCCTTTCATAATAGTCAAGAATAGCTTTAACTTCCCTCGTTGCCTCCACCGTAGCTACACAGGAAACAAGAGTGTCATCTATGAACTTTTGATGTGATATAGGGTTGCACATTGTTGTAGGTCTCAATCCCAAAAAATTTTGACGTTTGATAAGTGCTCTGCCCAAAGCATCTGCAAAAAAAATGAATAGAAATAGAGATAATGGGTCCCCCTATCTCAACCCCTAACACGAACAAAAAAATCTTGCCGGAGACCCATTGATGAGCACCGAAAACTAGGATGTTGAAAAACAAGCCTAAATTAGACTAACCCATTCATCACAAAACCTGAACTTTCTCAACACCCTGATTAAAAATGGCCAAGTGACCCAATCGTACGCTTTGTTAATGTCCAACTTTAGAAAAAAACCAGATCTCCTAATTTTATACACTTAATGCAGCAACTCGTGAATAACTATAGCGCCATCCAAAATTTGCCTACCCGGGACAAAGGCACTCTGGGCTTCATCAATAATTTCTAGGAGAATAAGCTTAAGTCTATTGGCAATAGTTTTCGAAAGAATCTTGTACACCGTATTGCAGAGACTTATCGGTCTATAATCCCCAAAGGTAGTGGTAGTATATTTCTTTGGAATGAGGGTAAGGAAGGTCACATTCACCACCTTTGGGATATGCTTACTCCTTTGGATTTTTGTCTAGTCTTCACAAACATCCCCATCGCAGATGTGCCAAATTTTTTGAAAAAATATCGGAGAGAAGCCATCAGGACCCAGTGCCTTAAGAGAGCCCATCCCCTTTATTGCATCCAAAATCTCCTCATCCGATAACGGGATCAAGAGCCACCTGTTCCACTCCTCGGATACCAACCTCGGGATTACATCTAGCATTGCCTCCTCAACGGGTAAGTCACGATCAGGATTCAAACACAACAAATTACTAAAGAAATCAACTACCTCCTCCCTTACATCACAACTGCTTGAAGTTGTACTTCCATCACTTTGACTATCTTCGTGATACTATTTTATCCTCTCCTCCTTAGAGTGGAGGCATGGAAAAAATAGGAATTATGATCCCCTTCCTTGAGCCACAACTCCCTAGACTTTTGTTTCTAAAATAGCTCCTCTTGAGCCTATCTGTTATGATATTATGTCAATGCATGACTTTCCTCTCTCAAAAGATCATAAGAACAATCCCCGGTATCCATAGCAGCCTCCAATTAATCAATAAAGTCTTTCAATCTCTCCTTCTCTCTAAAAATATTCCCAAATGTGGACTTGTTCCAAAGTTTGAGATAGCCCCTAAACCTCCTTAATTTATTAGTTAAATTTAACATATTGTGCCCCTCGATATCCTCCTGCCACCATTCCAACAATCGAGCTTCGAAATCAGGGTGGGAACACCACATGGCCTAAAACAGAAAGGGACGAGGAAATATTGGTAGATTATCAAGGAAGTCCAACCAGATAGGATTATGATATGAGCCAATCCTAGGAAGAGCCGACAAAGAAGCATCCCTGAACAGATTCAACCCATGAGAAGAGATGAGGATCTTGTATAGGTGACTCAAAATAAAGATATCACCTGCACGCTTGTTACACCAAGTATACCTTAGCTCCCTTGAGGTCCAAATCATGAAGCTCAACATCAAAAACAAAATCAGCAAAGTCCTGAAGACTTCTGTCATCCACTAGATTACCTCCTTTTTTCTTTGAGGGATACAAGGGGGAATTAAAATCACCCACTACCATCCAATCCTCATGCTCAAAGGTTTTACGCATCTCCAATAGTAGCGCTCAAAATTTTCTCCTATCCAAATACGCATTCGGGGCATAAATGCTAGACAACACCCACATCCTATTAGTTAATTTACACAAGAATAAAATATTTATGACTCTACTTAATGCAAAAATAACATTGCCATCCAGTCTAGAAAGATTCCAAAACAACATGAGACCCCCAAAAGAGTCCATTGATTCACTGGCCATAAATCTAGAACCTTTCCATACAACATTGTGAACAACCTGCCATGAAGAGGCTTCCAACTTTGATTCCTGGATACAAAGGATATCCGAAGAATTATCCTTTCGAAAAGATGCAAGAACCCTACTCTTAGAGGAGTTATTATGTCCTCTAACATTCCAGGAATAAATTTTCATTGGAATTAAAAGAAAAATTATTTACCCATCCCCCCTTGGGGATGCCAACAAATCACTCTCCTTCATGATTTTCTTGTCTTCTTTTTCACTAAGAAAAAGCAATGCTTCCCCATTGTTGGTCCCCAAAACTTCCAATGACCTCTTTCTTCCAACCTTACCCGGAGGATGACCAGACTTTCTTGCCACCCCGAGATCCATCTTCCTACGTTGGCTTCTAGTCTTGGGTCTGGGAAACCGTCCCTCCATTGCCACACTTGGAGATACCAAACTATGACTATCACCTGGGCTAGAAACCCCAGTTTTCAACAAGGGGGATTTAAGGCCAACCTCTTTGGACGAGGGAAGATTCAACTCCCCCTCAACGCCTTCACTAGTCTGCCCTTTCTCAAGACATTCAAAGGAATTCGATAATGGTAGCTCAACCGCAAAGCTAGAATGATCAAAATGAGGGGCATATTCTCCAATAACAGGGGCTAAAATCGAGATGGATATCTTACCTGCACTTGGCACCTTCTCACCCGATATAGG
>JAQPPZ010015386.1:0-34383 GCA_028583015.1 Wollemia nobilis
ACTTACCTTAGATGGTAAAGATATTAAAGAACCTATGAACATTTTGCATCTTAAACGCTATTATGCATAAATATGATCATTTCATCATTATATATATTGTCATTCTGCATATTGTTTCATTTTTGTCATCCATATAAAAATTTCAAAAAATAGTAATAGTATTTATTCTTTCCATTCATAAATTGAAATCAAAATATAAAACTTCAAAATCATCAAAATATTCAAAACCATCTTTTATTTTTGTACTTGTCAATTCTTGATGTGTTGCAGTCATATTTTCAATTATTTTGGATAAATTAGCATTTATTTGGAATCGTGCACTTTCACATTCACATGAATATATATCTTGATTTTATTTGGTATGATTATTAATCTCTCTTATATCAAAGTCCACATTTGAATTAAATAAGGTTTTGAGCATAGAGAACTGATCTTGTTATTTACTTGAACCAAACATATCTTTTCAGATTAAAATGATTTCATTGTAAATTCGATATGATGCTACATAGTAGAAATGGTTTCTTGAGCGAAAATTTTCCCCTGCTATCCTATCATGCACATGGTCTAGAATATTTGAGAATTGAAAAAAGGACAAGCTCACCCCTGCCCAGAATAAAAATCCCTTCCTCTACAGCCAATCCGAGCAAGTATCCATAGCATAGGAAGACAAATAAAAGTCAAAAAAAATGAGAAAAAGAAAAATATTATTTTGTACCATCACAACAATATTTCAGCATTATCTCAGTTCCAAGCAAAAATACAAAAAAAGAAAGAAAAAAAAAATCAAAAGAGAAAAGAAAAAATAAAAAAAATCCCCTTTCCCTACCCTTTGAAAAGAAAAGAAGGGTGAATGAGCTTGAATCCCTGGAATTCTCAATTATTCGAAAACTATGAGGTAAGCCCCATAACAGGTGGTTTGTGCCCAACCCGCTTGGCCTTGGGTAATCCCTAGCATGGTGATATGTTTGTCACATTAGTGACCTTCTTTTGTATAGACCTATGTCGGGTTATGGATTAGCTAGCTCTTGATGACCCGACTTACATAGTAGTCTGGTACAGTTACATGCATATAAATCATGGTCAACAAACACTCAGTTGGTTAATTCAAATTACTTGTATCAAATTATCTTGCTCAAAATTGGTAAATGAACATACAATTGCACACACATTTGTATTTGAGATATTTTGTATCATTATGATAAATCAAGATCAGTAATGAACTCACATTTGCACATGAGGGTTCCTTATAAATCTACATTTTGTCTTTGAGATAATTTAAAATATATCTGCAATTCTTTTCGAATCATTTCATCTTCTTATTTAAGAACATTTGCTCAAGCATAAAAACAATTAAATATATTTCTTTCCAAAAGCCAAAATTTTCTTTCACATCTTCAAAAACCTAGTAAATAAAGTCATGTTTATATATTTTTCTGTTTATCTCAAAATCAAAAATCAATCATGCAATAAAACTAAAATATCAATTTCTTCTTTGGATTTCATGATGATGGTATAATTCTATACCTATAATTCTATGCCTAGCGCAAACCATTGTTCTAGTTTTATTTTCCCATTCATTTTAATAAAAATATATGGCTTACATCATTATGTTACGCAATTGTGCTTTAAAAAGAACACAAAATTTTGTACTTTTATTTCATTATGTCAACATTCAATTTTGCAATGATGGTATAATTCCTAGGGAATTATTCAAAATTTTATCACACTTAGGAATTTATGCCTAGCAAAAATCATATTTCTTTTAATATCTCATGCATAATATTTTTTATGAAAATCTAAAAACAAATCATCACCATCCTCATTTTCATCATCACAACACAGTCTTAAGATAGTCTCTTAAGAACTCTTTTTCTTTTAGCAATATTTCTATACTGGGATTAGCTTGACGACCTAGCGAGCGATGACTCCATGAAATGGTCTATAACAACGACAATATCCTTTGAAATTATTGTTAGAAGTCCCTTTTATTTTTCATCAAATCACACCACAAAACAACCAATTTGTTCACATCAGATTATTTCATTTAAATTTTATGGCATGACATAAAATTATAATTTATTTCCAATGACATAATTACATGAATAATCAATCAACAAATCCAAAATTAAAGCACCACACAACATATACACAAGTCATATCATCAAAAATACCATATATATATCTACAAATTATGTACATCATATCAAAACTAGACTGGTATGCCACAATCAATATCCTGGCATACTCAATCCTCTCAAAAAATAATAATAATAAAATATACAATCCAGTCTCTGGCAGCTAGTCTCGAGAAGCCCTCAAGCTCTCAGCCTCATCTCCTATCCCACCTTGGCATGGAGGAGGTGGCCCCATAGAGGTCTGGACTGTGTCTTGAGTCCTCACCATCGATCGTGAGGATGTCCTCGATGATCCCACCATGATAGGATTTGCAATGCCGACTGGCAGCTGCAACCTCTAGCCCTCTAGAACCAGCTAGTAGTATACTCCCTGGTAGAACGCAGTCTGGGCCATAGACCACACCAACTCCTGCATGCTTGCCCCTCCGCTCTGAGTTTTGAGTCGTGTAGCCTCATACTGTAGAGTCTACACCTGATCTCAGAGGTGGGCAACCTCAACCTGGAGAGCCGCCATCTCGCTACTCTCCCCTCCTTGACACCCTTGCCCTTATCAAGCGATGGTGGTCTCTCCCCATGTTGAGAAGGGAACCCCCCCTCCCTCCTCCCTATCTACTATAGTCTCTGTGGAGCCTGTGGCATCCTTTGGTGTCTCTCCTACGGAGACCATTGCTTCTCTCTCCCATCGTGACCTTGTGCTGCTCAATAGCAGCCTGGCACCGCCTCCCCATTCATCACACAATCACGTGCATCGGACCCTATGCCCTCTTCATCCAAGGAGGGTAGATGCCTGTGTACCAGGCATCATATCCATTTGCAACCCCAACGTTGTCACCATCCACTAGCAGGATGGGGGCATCATCCACGTCCTGGCTCCAGAATCATTGCATATCTGGAGCCCCACTCAATGTGGTATTATCTCAGATAGTTTGGGAGTACTCATAATCCTTGAGAGAAGGGATCCCCTGTTGAAGACCAAATTGTTGTAAAAATTGGTCGTAGCGGTGGAGCTCTACCTATCCCCACTCCATCCTTAGCCAACAGACTCGCCTGATGTGATCTAGCTCTTGCCTATACTCTGCCCACCCTAGATGCTCTCTCCATGGCCTCCAAGTGATCTGGTCTGGGATGAGGTCGTCTAGCAACCTCCATGACATCGATAGATCTATCCGCCATTGTGACCCTCTCTATAGCCACCAATAGAAAACTCGGGGTCTCTCCTAATCAACCCCTATAAGTGGGAGTCCTATCGACATCCGCATTGTGATGTGCTCCCAGCACCAAACCTGCAGTAGCGATGTCAAAACTAGACATCAACCTACCTTGTATATGATCCCGTGTAGGATCCTATACAAGCGACATAGTATAAAGTTGCCCCATGCATATATGTACCTATGGTCTCTCATGTCGTAGACCACGTCTGAAAGGAGCCAGGGTAATATGCACCCGCTCTGGTGCTACAATAGTAAGCCACCCACTATCCCTGCCAAAACCTGAGTCAATCTAGATGCCCCAGGAATCTGCATCAGAGACTCGATGTTCACTCCACCCTTCTCCAGGGTGAAGCTCGGGTCTCCGCATAGCCTCATCATAGCCTCGGCCCTAATTGGTCGTAGGAGTCATGAATCGTCCTTGTATGGGGATCCTCAAGATCCTCCATACGTCCTCTAGGGTGGGAGCCATATCACCTATCAGTAACTAGAAGCAAGACGATCCCGAATACCATCTCTCTGCTAGGGCTGTTAGTAGCCCCATGTCTGTCAGTATTTATGGCATCTCTATCACATGCTATAGTCCGACCTGTGCCAGTCGGTCTCGCTCTGCCTGGTCGAACGTGGCTACGTCATCCATTAGCCCCCCATATTTCCATTCTTGAATCTTTAGTAATCCCCTCTAAAAAATAAACAATAAAAAAACAAAAATCATTAATAAACCAATTATTAAAATCAATTACATGCAATTCAAAAAAGCTTAATTTCATAAAAATGATGATATTGTCCACCATTGGATGATATCGTCCTAAATTGGGTAAAATCGTCCTTTGTAGGATGAAATCATCTCCGATTTCTTAACTTGGGGATCACCCCTTGTTGGACGGGATCGCCCCTAGTTCGTCGATTTCGCCCTCAGATGAAATCAATGATCTAGAGATGATTTCGATGAAATGGGGACGATTTTGTCCTGACATCGTCGATGGCCTAAAAATGTCCACAATGCCCAAAAACAATCAAAATTTAAAACAAAAATTACACAAATCAAATTACAAATATGATTCACTAGGTTTAGATTCTTACCCATAGCCCGCACCGGACCTCTGTCAATCTGTGCGTGGTTTCAACCATTTTGTTTGAGGAGCTCTAAAACAGTAAAAATGAATAGTAAAAATGAATTAGGGTTTTACCCTATTTTTCTTAATTTTATTTAAAAACAACATTTTAATTTTGCTTTTCCGTGCTTTTACCTCAAACGTTCGATTTGGGTAAAAACATGGAGGGGGCACCATAGTCAGTAGTCGTACGATTCGACCTAGAATCATCATCTAGAAAATTGATTAAATTTTTGCTTTCTCGTAAAACAGGAAGAACTCGTCTTTAACGAATTTTCTTCAAAAAATTTGCTAAAGAGGGGGCAAAATTTAGCACCCTAAAATTGGCATAGTTAAACCCTTAGTAAAAAGATAAAAATTTGAATTTTAACCTCCAAAATACCCGTTAACCGCCCGTTACCTGCTACCCTTGTTTTTCGTGCCATTTTTAGGATTTTTTTTACCGTTGTATGATATCGTCGACGATCAGACAAAATCATCCCAGATCTAATGAATTCGTCTGGAAGAGAACGTCCAGACGATTTCGTCCCAAAACTAAATTTTCATAATTAGCTTATGTTCAACATCTTCTCTAACTTGGTCAGAAAGCATGTCTACATGGTTAGAGTCTCCCCCATTGGAGATCTCCCAAATTGGGGTGATCTCCAACCTCCTAACCTCTCCCTAATCCTATATAAACTAGAATTTTCTTAGTTTATCCCCTTGGTTGACTGATTTCCTTATAAATTTAGTTTCTTGTGCATTAGAACACCCTCACACCATCGTTTGCATTTTGTATTTCAATTTTTTCTTGCAGGAATTTACTATTTTTTAGATGGAGCAAGCTCGGATCGTCTCAAGCGATTCCAGATGATTTCAGACGGTCATGTCGTAGATCAACAATGATCTCATACGATCGGAGGTGATCTCGACTACAGTCTAGATTGGGGGCAATCAGAGCCTAGATTTTGCATTTCTTTACCTTTTCTCTTCATTTATTTATGCATTAACTTATTTTATTCCATTTCTACATCCTAGAGTTCACCTCATTTAGCATAGATGCATGATAAAGTTAAAATAAATTATTAAAGTAATGCATTTCTTTTAATCGTTATCTGGATCTATCATTTAGGTAAATTTACTATTATTTCTATCATTTCCCCTTACTTTTGTAGTTGCATTTTTGGTCCTTGGTATCTATTTTTGTGATTGCAGGTTTTTGATGAATGTCTAACGAATTTGTCAGATTGACAACGATCTCATCTGATCTCAGATGACCGACTATGATTTGAGATGATTTTGTGCAATTGTAGATGATTATGTAATATTTGAGATGATCCGGACTTCTACAAACCGTAGACTCTTCATCAGACATCCGAAATCAGGTATATTCTATCTTATTTAGCATACTTTCTGTGTTCAACACTTATTCATGTTTTTTGTATCCATATAAATCAGCATTGGCATATAGAATAGCTTAGATTCATCTTGGAAAATCCTAGAAATTGAATTATTAAAGTACAAAATGAAAATATCAAACCTATTCTCAACATAGGCATGGAAACTACCACTCAAAAATTTCTTGGTGAACCCACCATCCATCAAAAATTCACCCTTATACCCCTCCCCCAAGAGGCACGACCTTCAAAGGGCCTCTCAGTCTGAGGTATTATCCCATCCTTCTCGCATCCCACTTTCAGGAGTAGATCCTATAGCCTAAAGGTAAGGATGCAAAAAATTTGGAGCGATACACCCATACCACTTGTTGACTTAGATGCCTTTTGGCTATTTTTATTGCCTCCCGCTCATCCAAAATTGCACCAATGGAATCTGCTAAGAGGATCCAAATTTATTCATCAATTTTATTGATTGTGTGAATTCGACCTAATGCCATGATTCCTCTACCTTTATCTTCCCTTATGAATGCATGTCTATTATGGTAGAACCTAACAATTTCAAGGGAGTACGTGGTCAATGAGATGAGTTGGTCGAGGAGCTTGTGTTCATCAACCTCTTCATAAGAAAATTCTTTGATATCTCAGATGATTTTCTGAAAAAATCCTTCAATGTTGAGCAATATTTGGGGATCAACGTTGAGGTTCTTCAGTTGAAAAATTGTATATTTTTTTGCTTTTTCTAGCTCTTTAACCGATTTGTTCCATTTGGATCTTTTCGCATTGAGACTTGCAACTTTTTTATACTCTCCTAGGTAGCTATGAACCCTACCATCGATGGTGGTCATTTGTATTGATCTAATTTGTTAATATCTGGTCTTGCACCTTTTTTAGATCTGGGATATAACTACTATCTTCTCATATACCTTTACTAAGAGGGATTTGATCTTTTTATTTATCTTCATTATATTCCCAAAATTCTTGCAACAAGTCTTTATCATTTTTGCTTCCTTCTCAAGTATTTTGACCATATTCTCTTTGAATGTAGTGGAAAGCCTTGAAACTTGTAACAAGTCTCTGTCAGAAGGCATTTGTTTCCAAGTTTCCTTTATTTCAACCTTTAGCTTCACATTTTTTTCATCAGTCTCTGTCAGAAGGCATTTGTTTCTGAGTTTCATTTATTTCAGCCTTTAGCTTCTCATTTTTGTCACGTCTCTGTCAGAAGGCATTTGTTTATGAGTTTCCTTTATTTCAACCTTTAGCTTCTCATTTTTTCATCACAATGATTATGCTTTGGATTTCAAAGCCATCACTTCCTTCTCGATGGATAGAGCAGTTTGTGCATGAAACTACACTCCATGTTTTAGTACTGAGATTGAGTCTCCTATTACTCCATTACCTATGTTGGGATCTATTTGAAGGGATTGTACCCCTTTAGTGGGAATGATAATGGTGGCATGGGAAGTGGGTTCTAAACTTTATGGAGGTGAAACATGCACTTTACTTTTACTTCAACTTTCTATCACCCTATTCTTCATTATAGCTTCTATTTGTTCCTCCTCTTCAGAAGTTAATTGTACAAAGTATTATTTCTTGATCAGGAGGATGCTCATGGGCTCAATGGGACTTGATACAATCCTTGCTCTATTTAGAGGAGGAGGTCCTGTGGTATCGAGCATCACTACTTGATAATTTTTGAAGACTTCATTGAATCCTTCAACTTTATTTATTCTTTCTTAGGCCACGATAGAGATCTTAATTTATTTGTTGTTAGCCATGAAGGTTGTTGGTATTGCTCATGGTGAACCTATAGTTAATTGTTGCAGGTGGTGTAAAGCCATTAGAGCTAGTGTCAAAATCTCGGTTGTGAGACTCTTTGGGATGGTAGAAATAAGTATAATATCTTTTCCTTTACTCACATTGGGGTACTAGGAGGTAGATGAAGTACCAAATTTTTCTTCTGTTACTTGATCCTGTACTTTAGCTATGATTTTTATTTGCTCTGGATTCAAGCTCATAATCTCTATAATAGGATTGATAAAAGCTTCTAGTGGTATGGCAGTGATTCGAGGTACCTCATTTTTATATAATGCATATTTGCTTATCATCATAAGGTCCATGGGGTAGTCCCCAATTGCCTCTATGTGAGTATGTGCTCTTACTAGATTATTATTATTCCATATTTCCTCGATGTTGATGTTGTTATTTTGTGCTTATAGGATTTTCTATACTTGTCCTCCATATGCTCCATTGGATTGGATTCTAGAGTGATTGTCTTGTAGTGGCCTTTGTAATCGTACAGTCTCGAGGTGATTTATGTGAAACAAAAGGAGTCCATGGTAGGCAGGATTTTATCATCACTGGATAGCCTCGATAAACATATTTCCCTATCTTTCTTGGATTTGTGGCCCATGGAACTCTAGTCTTTTTCTTCCTGCACCTTAATTTGACTTCTTCTGTGGACTACCTTACTATCTCTAAGGCCACTAGTGACTTGGGACAATAAGTGGGTAAGAATTTCGATGGTAATTTGCCTTCATATGTCCTAATGAAATTAAAATGTTCATCAAGAAAGTAATCACCCACTTACATAGCCTAGAGATATTTTACTATAATTGGGCTCATTTTAGGGGTTATTTCTTTGTGAGCATATGATACATTTATGCTAATAACCTTCCATAGAACTTTGAATAAGAGGAAGTGCCATCATAGATGTAAGGCTATCTGTCCTGGATGATTTCCCCTAGAATTCCTCCAAGCTTTTGAATGACATCATCTTTGAATTACCTAATGATCAGGTGCACCAGGAATGAGTAGTGTGAGAAACGAGGAATGATATCTAGATTTCTCTTTATGGCATCCTATAATCCCTTGAACTCTCTATCTATTGTGTCACATATTATGTCTTGCCATCTATACATGGGCATCTTCCAAGTCTTTTTGCGCTATACTATCAAATACATTGTAGCACAGGGGTGCAGTATTACCAGTAGGGAGGTGGTTTCTAAGGTGTAGAATGACCAACTTTATATTCCCTATCGATAGACCAAATCGTACAACCGTATAGTCTACAACTACCAATGTGTGACAATTAAACAACTTGTACAAAGCCCAAATCATACCATTGTATGATACAAAATTGTACAATGATTGATCTTGTATGATTTTACACTTAGCCAAGCTCTCAGATTTGGTTTTGCAAGTCATATTACATAATTTTGTATCTAAACTATTCGATTTACCAATGTTGCCAAATTGGGTAAATTCCTTTCAATCACATAAACTGTAAAATCAGGTAAGTGCTTTCTATATGATTTGTAAGCGCTCTAGTGTACAATTTGTACAAAAAAAGGTGCAACCAAGTACCAAATTGGATATTCTATTGGACCAATCTCTCTCAAGTAAGTTTATAAGGATTTGATATGGCAATTAATCCTAACTCTACGAACATGCAAAGTACTTTATCAATGTTGAGAGAGTTCTATATCCAATTGCGACGTCTAGAAATTGTATAATAGTATTCAATATGTCTCCCTTGATATCATCATCATCCTAGATCATTCATCAAGTCCACACTAGTGTTGGTTTAATCCAATTACTCCATAGAAATGCATAAAATAGCCATAACAACAAAAAATAAGTACATGCAATAGAGATAAACTATAAATTGCTAATCTACCATTCTAGGATCATACAATAAGTGAGAGAAACTATGAACTATGATCATTCTTCATTAAGGTTCAACAATGTCATCCAAAAATCATAGATATGTAGTAACACTTCACAGTCAAACTCATAGTATTCCCATAATAACCAGAATATATCATAATATCATCAAAATGTAACCAGACTATTAAAATTGAAAATGAGGCTTTATATAGCATTTCCCAAGTTTTTCCAAAGTAGTTCCCGAGACCGTTCCAAATATTTTCCTGAATGCCTCTGCCATAATTTCTAATTTCACCAACCTCTTGCCCACATCGACATAAGCAATTCTAGTTGTAGGATTATATGCTTGAATCATCTACAATATATAATTATAGACCTTCTGGTGTAGTGGCACTTGCGCTATTACAGCTACACTAGCCTCCTCAAACTATTTTCTATAGGGGTGGTTCTTGTATTCATTGTTACTCCACCACTTCCTGCATGTCTCTCCTCCATGTTGTACAAATGATATATTCATTATTTCAACTTGTCCCTCCTTAGGTTAACTTCCCAGATCCTCATTTGGATCTAAGTAATGTACTTCACTCCTCATTTTCTTGTGCCATATCCTCTCAAAATCTTGGTGGTGTCCTTCTCCAATTGGCCCTCCAATACCTCTACCCTCTCCACGACACATATCCTTCTCTACTCCAAGGATGAGTACCACGCCAACCACGAGACTAAAACTGTCACCCTTGGTATTATTTCATATGTGACTCTCTCTCGTGCAAGGGTCCTAGTGACCATTCCACCCTATTGGCTACAATTCTTCTTAATCGGTATCCGAACTCTTTAGTTAAAATCATTTTTCTATCATTCCTTCGATTATCTTGCTACTTGAACATCACCAATTATATAATTAGAAGTGTTCCAGGAATCATACAGTCTATTGTAAATTGCACAGTACACTTTACAACTTGCTCCTATATGGTTTCCCAATCAACAACCACCTCTAGATCGTACAATCTCTACCAATGCTTCAAATTGTTCAGTCTTCTTCAAATCATATAATTTTTGCATAAAAATGTATAGGACCATACCACTCCATAGAATGCCACTGTCTAGCTTCTCCCCTTTGCATAATTTTTACACTTCCGTACGATTCCATATGATTTACTCAAAAAGCTTCAAAAAACCCAAAAATTGCCTAAAATAATACAATATTTTTCGAGATCGTACAATATACCTCCAAATCATACAATACATCTCTTGAAACCCTTGTTCACCTAAAAATCATATTTTCACCTCTCCTCCATGATTTCTCTCTGACCCAGTTGTTGAAATACCTCGATCTATCTTTTCAATATATTTTGAGAATAATCTTTCAACTTTTTCACACTTGGCATAATTTTTTCTCCAAAAATAAAATTTCTTGGTTGTTTAACAGGGTTGTACGGTCTTCTCCTTCCTCCCTTCTATCTTATTTAGTTTTTTTTTTTTTCACTTTTACCAGATTAGGGTTTGTAATCTTCACTCACCTGCAATTCCTCTACTTTGGCTCCAATCTGCAACCTCATTGAACCCTGGTGTACGTTTTTCCATAACCTAGTTCATACTTGGATGCCTTCTATTGTAAACCCTCATTTCTCTTTAGCTAAACTTAAAATCTACTTTTAATGGAGTCAAACCCTTACATTTTCTTCTTCGGTTCAATTTATTCTAATACAAAAAGTCTCCTTGGTGCAAATTTAAAAATGGATCATGCAATATTGTAGATCACTGATGTATTTTAATGCTTATGCAGTCGATTCCATTTAGTTGCATGCTTTTCACCTTCGTCCTCCTAAAATTTTTGAATTTCTCATTGTACGGTTTGTAAAATTGCTAAGGTGATCCTTGTATTTAAATTGCTCTCAAACCCTAACTACTCCAAATTTGAAATTGCATCACTTTGCAAATATTTTCATATTCCTTGCCCGAATGATTGGTAACTCATCACTTTTCCTTGCAATTTTAACTTTTTTCCTATGCATTTTTGACAACACATCATTCCACACATGCGAACATTAAATGCGATGGTTGAAAATCATACAATTATACTTAAAATTGTACAATGTATGATCCAAATCATACAACATGCCTCCTTGTACGATTATACATGTATTTTTTCCAAATTTTCTTGTACGATCTCCCACTTATGCTTCTTCAGCTTAAAATTTGACTTGTATGATCTATCACTTAGAGAAGTTTTCTATTTTTATCTCTCTTGAAGAGGTCACCATTTATGGTTTTCAACCCACTTCCTTCTTAATTGCATCATGAGGGATTTTCACAATTAAGGTATTTTATTTTTTTTCTTTTTCTTTTTATTTTCACATAAGGGGCTACCATTTCTAGTTTTCAACCCACTTCTAAACAATGTACTATTATGGCTTGTCAGACTCCTTTAGCTTTCATTGATTCTAAATATATGCTACAACTAGTATCTCTTCATTATGTAGCTCACACTACCTTGTGGCCTTAAACATGATCAAAATGAACAATATCATCAACATGATGGGTAACGCCCATCACCACCTGTGATGGGGGTCAAGGAGGCAAGATCCTCCTTTCAGGGTCAAGGAACAACATCCCTTATAGATTTGAGGGATAGCTTGTATGGTTCTTACTTGTACAATTTTACCCTCACTCAAATAGCTCACCATCGACTTCATTTTACCTTGTCTTAACCACTGATGGAACACCTTGTACGATTCTGATTTGTACGATTTCCTCTTGTATGATTTCACACTGTATAATCTTAAATTGTATGATTTGACTTAAAATCATATGATCTCTGCAAATTGTATGATTTCACCTAAAAAACATACATTTTCCTCTTGCAAAATTGTACAATCCCATTTTTCCCTTAGGAAATTTTGATTGTATGATGGGTTGTTCTATTTGGAAAAAATATTCCATAAAAATATCTTCCATGTCAATATCTTCCATGACAACATCTTCCATGTCAACATATTCCATGTCATACCATATTCTACCTCTTTTATTACTGTGAGGACTATCACAAACTGCATCACTAGTGACAACCTTCCTCTTTAAGCCATTTTTTCCATCCAAATGGTTATGTAGGTTCTGATATGTCTTGTGGGGTATTCCTTACCCTCATATATAAAAGGTGGACATCTCTACTTGGCTACCTTATTAACCATATTTGAAGAATCATCCTCATCACTTGAGGTCTCTTGTGGAATCTCTGTTTGATTCATCCTTGGGGGTGTCTTACTACAATCGTCATCAAAATTTTATATCCAAGGTATCTTATTATATCCCACCAATCATTGACCAAACTCATGTGCATCTTCACTCGATGACTTCCTTCACTGATGTGAGGGAGATGGTCTTGATTCTTCCTCCTAAGACCTCGTGCCCTATTGCTCTGGTGTTTGACTCCCATTCTCCGCACTCCCTTGCAACCCTTATGGTACTTTCTCAGGTGTCACCATACACTCTCCTTTCTCATGCACTACTTCTCTGTCAACTCGTGCCTCTACGCTAGGTGGTTCTCGTACTGCCTCCTCTATCTCTATCAACAATGCCTCAAAATATCCTTCTTCAGATGCCTAGACTTGCTCTATTTTTGGTTCATGTGTACTATGGTCTAAGTTAGTTGCATTCTCTCTTTGATAAATTCTCGTGCTCCTTCTTATTGGAATATTCTCTCGCACTTCTTGTCTCTTATGTCTTTGTACACTGGTGTCTGGATTCTTACTTGTTAGTTGACCTATTTAAAAAAAATGCCAGATTCAATAAGGCAAAAACGTCAAATGTAGCATACTTTGGTGCTACCTAATTTATCAATGGGTTCTTCTAACTATGACATTGGGTTCTCCTTAATTAATTCAATTTGACTCAATTTTAATGCAATGGTACCAAATGTAGCACACTTTGGCGTAACCTATCAAATGGTAATGGGTTAGTCCAACTATGAAAACAATGCCAAATATAGCTTAGGGGTGTAGTATTCCTGATGGGGATATGGTTTCTAAGGAGTAGAATGATCATGGATAAAATTATACAATCATATAGTCTCTACAACTAGTAATGTGCGACAACTAAATAACTTGTATGGAACCAAAATTGTACCACTGTATGATCAAAAATAATACAGTGATGGATCTTGTACGATTTAAAACTTAGCCAGGCTCTCAGATTTGGTTTTGCAATTCATCGTACATAGTTTTGTAGCTAAACTATTTGATTTACCAATGCCACCAAATCAGGTAAATTCCTTTCAATCATATAAATTGCCAAATCAGATAAGTACTTTCTATATGATTTGTAAGCGCTTTGGTGTACGATTGGTATGAAAAAAAGGTACATCCAAGTACCAAATTGGATATTCTACTGTATGAATTTATCTTAGATAAGTTTTGTAAGGATTTAATATGGTAACTAATCCTAACTCTACCAACATGAAAAGTACTTTATTAGGGTTGAGAGAGTTCTATATCCAATGGTGACGTCCAAAAATCATACAACAGTCTTCAATACATCCCCCTTGATATCATAATCATCCTAGATCATTCATCAAGTCCACAAAAGTACTATTTTAATCCAATTCCTCCATAGCAATGCATAAAATAGCCATAAAAATAAAAAAGTACATGCAATAGAGATAAACTGTAAATTGCTAATATACCATTCCAGTATTGTAAAATACGTGATAGAAACTATGAACTATGATAATTATTCATTATGGTTCAATAATGTAATCCAAAAATCATATATATGCAGTAACACTTCACATCCAAACTCATAGCATTCCTAGACTAACCAGAATATATTAGAATATCATCAGAATGTAACCAGACTATCAAAATTGAAGATGGGGCCTTATATAACATTGATAAGGCCATTACAAAGTGGTTCCTAAGGCAATTCATTATTCACAACTACCCATGCATAAAATAATACATTAATTAAGACTTTTACTAAGTCTAACACCTTAATTATCAAATACATGCACAATTACAACTTAATTTGTATTTCCAATGCCTTTTATTTCATTTTATTGCACATTGTATGGTTTATCTTCAGGTTACACAATTTTCTCTTAAGGTTGTACGATTTTACTCCTACTTATATGATTTACAAAACTGGTCAAAATTATCAAACTTGGGTAAATCCTTCTATCACTTCTTTTGGGAGGTGGATTTGCTGCCTACATACATCACATCGATGTTGACCTAGTTGAGATCTTAAAATTCCAACACTACATGGATCATATTGACATAGTCCTTTGCCCATTTGTGGAATTAATTCTTGTGAATCAAAAAATAGTTTGACACTACTTTGTTGTAATCAAATAGTTTCTCATTGAGGGTGGTGTCGATCTTGTGTCGTGCTTGTATTGAAATCACCTTCGCATAATAACATTGTTTGGTTGATTTCAATCCAAACACTCATTCAATATTTTCTACTATAATTCTGTAAATGTGTTTACTTTGCACATTAACGATGTCCCTAGTCTTTGGATTGTACGAGATGGCTAGCCATGTTAGCAATTAAGGGGAGAAATGCACCCTTGTGCATAAGAGATTTGCCATGTTGGTTCTCCATTTTGTGCTACGGGGAGCTCTTTTGTATTTATCCTTGTAGGTTTGGTTGAAGATGTTTTTCAACAGGTAGTGCGGTTATTGCTATTCTTTGGTGCAGGACTGGAAGTAGAACTCAACGAGCTCATCTTCACCCCACACTTATTCTCCTCTTTCTATAATTTACCTTCTTGAATGACACCTTCTTGTCCAATGCTTCAATTCTCGTATTGGGGGCTGCCCTATCAGAGGATGTCATTTCTCTCTGAACCCTAACACTAGTCTTCTCAGATCATCGAATTAGTTCAAAATATTTTTTAGCACTATGAGTTGCTCACTGCTACCTTCGTGTATTTAAATTATCTCACGTTCGAGGTATTATTAATGTCATACCAACCACTGCTATATCATTGCTAGTTTTGGCTCACCACATCAATATTCTATAATGATCGACCAATTATGAATCACCATTATCTATTTATTTGTGTAATTGGTAGTCAAATTATATAGGTTTTTAGATATTGGTTCATTTGATTGGTACATGTTACCTCAAGAGTTGTGCCTTGAGAGATTTGAGGTTGAGGTTGGTGGTTGGCTTGTGTGCTGGTAACGCCTAAAGTGACTTGGCCATGTCATTAGGATCATCATTGGTTTGAGTGCTATGTTATATTTTCTTAGGTGAAGGTATGTAGATGTAGATTTCATGCTTCGACTATTATCTATGATGTATTAGTCGCTCAAGGGTTTAATTTGGATGAAGGTATGTAGTCTGTTGATTGGATGATCGACCGATCGTGTATTTTCTCCCATTAGATTTTGATTGATGGATTTCTTTGATTTCACACAAATAGAGATAAACTATTGGTAGCCATTATTCGGTCGATATGGATTTTGGTACTTTTGCATGCATTGTATTTTAAAAACTTAAGATATATTTTATCAAGGATGTCAGATAATAATAACAATTTCCAATTAAGATTTTATTCGTGCAAAATTAAATGGTGATATACCTTAATCAATGTTGTTTTTACCTTTGATTGGTTGGGTTGATCTCATCCATTGATCTCATTCGACCGATGGTCTTTAGATGGTGAGGATGCGTTCGACCACAGGTATTTAAGCGTATTTTCTTTTTCGGCCAAAATATTTTAAAGGTAGCAGTTTTCTCCTAAATTTTAGTTGATATTTACCTCCGTTCGATTGATAAAAGCTTTTCTTCGACTGAAAAATATCTTTGTTTTCACTGAGCAACCGACCTTTGGTTATCGATAACTGAAAAGAGAAATATTGACTTTTGACTTTTTGGAACCCTTTTATTCTTTTTGATTGATGGCATGTTCATGTCGAGTGATGTGATGCATTTTTTGGTTAGTCAAGATTTCGATCGGATAATCACAATAATCATCCAAAAATATTTGTTTCATTTGTGAATGATTGGTCGCCATTTTTCTTGTGTCGACCGATAAATTTCAATGGTAATTTTCTTCATATCGGTCAAAAATACTTTTTACCTTTGGTAGTTGTTTTCTTTTCATCGTTTGAAAAAGGGGTTTCTTAAATGGAATGAATTTCATTCGACCAAAAACATCCTCAACAATGCCCTTCTTTTCATCATCCGATTAAAATTTATGCGCTTTGATTGCTTTAATTTTTTGGCTTGAGTGGTTGACCAAAATTTTCTATCGATCGACCAAAAAATACTTGTTTGTAAAATAAGGTTAGCTCTTTGTCTAATGGGATCAGTCGAAAAATTCTCTAACAATACTTGGATTCAGTCGATCACTCTCTTCTATCGGTTGATTACCTTTTTCTGTCGGTCGATTGCTTTTCAAATTTCGGCCAAAAATATTTTAGTTATGATAAATTTTTCTCATCAATAGAAATATTTTTCCTGTCAACCAAAGGGTGAAATATTTGTAAGAAAAACCAAAGGAACCCTAAGATTTTAATGAAAGGAAAAAATTTAGCTGACTAGGGATTTGGAGATGTTTATGAAGGCAATATTTTTTTACTCAAACCTGAAATCTTCATAAAATGTGTACCTTCTTAAGACCTTCAAAATTTTTAAATTATGGGTACATTCATGTTGTATCAATTTTGGTTACAACATAGGCTCTAACTGGGACAAATGACGAAAATACATTTGAGAACTCTAGAATATCTGGTTAATGAAAATATTGTGATGAAAAGGAGATGACCTTATTTTTGGTATATTATTATAAAAACGACAAAGAAAATAAAATTAATTTTATAAGAAAATAATCTTTAATCAGATAAAATCAAAGATTATGTTTCTTCAAAACAAATGAACCTTTTACTCCTAAATTTTAGATTTTTTAGCAATATCTTTAGGCTATAGTAAAAAAAATTAATAAAAAATGACTATCAAATCAAGCCTATACCCAGTGTGTGCAGATGCATTCTTTAATTACTTTCTCAGATCAAGAAAAATTTTCATCAATTTGAAAGGAGTTGAGCTTATTAATGATTTCACTTTTTTAAATATTTTTACCTTGTCATTGCTCCACTACTAGTTAAGCATTTATAACTTTGGTGGATTTTAACTTGATCCCTTGGACTTACTCTACTTCCAGACATGCATCCATAGCCTCGATAGAGGTTATCCGGATAGCCCCAAGCACTTGCTCATTTTGCATTATAGATATTTTTCTTCTTTTAGGAATAATTTTGATAAATTGCAAATTTGTTTGAGAGTGATTTCTGGGTTAAAGATTTGTAAGGCTATAATATTGAGTGTACTTGTATTTAGCCCAATGACCTTATCAAGGTTGATTGAATTCTTGATTTTTGGAATTGATTTTGATATCATGATATTATATGGCTTTGGATTGATGTGTCAACATCCCTATATTTCCTGTTGTATTCCAAACCTTACAAGATGATTACTAAACATTAGCTTCCTGAGTTTTTTCAGCTTGTATTCAATTCCAATTTTTTTTCATTCATCAAACTAAATATAATTCCCTTATACACAAGAAAAAACATGACCAGAGAACTTAAAAACTTTATAATAGACCAGAATCAATAAAAAGAAAAGAAAACTAAATTTCTAAAAAGAAAACACAAAAAAAAAGTCATTTTTTATATTCTTTTCTGGTTCCCCAATAGGGATGGTATAACTTCAGGTGTAGGTCATTGATTGGGATTTCCATGAGATCTTCTTGCAAGGTTTGCAACCTATAAGTATTAGGACCATAAATTTGAATTATTTGGTAAGGGCCTATCCATATAGGCTCAAGTTTACCCTTTTATCCATGTTTATCATTTTTAGGATTCCAATATAAGACTATGTCTCCTTCAAAGAATGGGGTTCCCTTGGATTTCTTATTAAAGAGCTGCATTATTTTATGAGTCTGTTCAAACATATTATCCAGTGCATTTATTATTTCTTCTTATAGTTGTGCAATATGGTCTAGTCTCCTCTATGAGGCATTAATATTTTCATGATCTTGTAACAACAAAAACAATGTTGTTCTTTCTATATGAGGAGGGAGCAGAGCCTTTTCTCTAAATACCATTTCAAAAGGAGGCTTTCTTGTGTTTCTCTTGATAAATAATCTGTCTGCCCATAAGGTGAACTTCAACTCACTATCCCATCCCTTTTTATTTTTTCCTAGCAATATTTTGATTCTGGTAATCATATTCTTATTTGATGATTTAGTGAGACCATTTTCCTAAGATTAGTAGTTTGTTGAATGAAAAAGTTCAATTCTATATTTTGCACATAATTCTATCATTTCAAACGAGACGAAGTATTTTCCATTATCTGTCACCAACTTATTTGGGACTCCAAATCTAGTCAAGATGTTTTCCTCCAAAAAATTGATGAGTACTTCAGTAGTTGAGTTTCTTAGAGGAGCTGTTTCCATCCTCTTGGTGAAATAATCTATTTTTGTGATGATCTATTTGTGTCGGTTTGAGGAGTTCGGATTGATTTACCCAATGAGGTCAATTCCCCATTGTATGAAGGGTGCTTCTATGATTACTGATTGGAGAGGCAATGTTGCTAACTTTTTCTTCCCAACAAACACTTGACAGTTATGACAACCCCTTACATATTTATGCACATCTTTGAATAAGAAATGCCAATAATAATATGCTCTCGTAATTTTATTTGCAGTTGCTTTTGGGTAAAATTGCCCTCAATGGAATCCATCATGAAATTATTTAATGACCTCTAAAGTCTCTTTTTCAAATAAGCATAGCAATAATACATCGTTAGGATGTTTCCAATAGAGTTTTCCTTTCTAAATGTAGTATTTCTAAGACTAATATTTTTCTGACCTCATTTTATTTGTAGATATACTTCTAGGAAATGAAAGGGTTTGAAGGTATAACAGAATATCATCATACCATATTAATTCAATATTGTCTATTCTTTTGATATCATGTATGTCATCAACTGTGGTAATGTTTTGCATGTCTTCCCTTTCTTTGTTGGCTAGATATTTAGCCATACCTTGCCCTATGATTATTTTTACTACTTTAAATTCAATATCATATTGCAGTAACTTGACCATCCATCTGGCAAGACTACCTATTGGCTCAGGTTGGATGAAAACATCCTTTATAGTAGTGAAAGGGATACAACATATAACTTTATATGATCCAAAGATGCATTTAAAATGTTCCAATGCCTGAATCATAACATAATCCTATTTTTCAATCATTTTGAATATTAGCTAAGCTCCTTTGAGTCCTAAACTTATGAAAGCTATAGGTATTTCATTCTCTTCATTATCCTTCTGAGAAAGGATTGCAACAATGGTATATTCAGAAGCAAATAAATATATATTGAAGTAATTTGAATAGTTAGGAAAATTTAGGACTAGGGCAGTGGTGATAGCATCATTGATTTTCTAAAAAGATTCTATATTTTCCTCTATCCATTTGATGTTAACATCCTTATTAATCATGTTATTGATAGGTTGAGTTATTTTAGAAAAATTTGGCACAAACCTTCTTACAAAGTTAATCTCACAAAATAATGATATAACTTCTTTCAGATTTTTAGGAAGTATCTTGGTAATCGCTTCAATTCTTAATGGGTCAATACTAATCCATTTTTCAAAAACTATGTGGCCAAGGAGATTTCCTTGTGTTGCTCCAAATATACACTTCTTTGGATTCAAGGATATCATAAATTCCTTATATCTGGAAAAAACTGTAGCTAAATGTTCAAAATTATCTGCAGGATTTTTTGAGAACATTGTTATGTCATCCAAATAGACAACCACTATTTTAAACATCAAACCCTTAAAAGCAAATTCCATAGCTCTTTGTAATGTTGCTTCTACATTCATTAATATAAATGGTATTCTTATATATTTGAAAGCACCCCAGGGGGTGGTGAAAGCAGTTTTATATCTATCTTGAGGATTTACCCAAATTTGATTATATCCTAAGAATCCATCTAGTAATGACATTCTGGATGAGCCTAATACAACTTGAAACAGTTGTTCCATGTTGGGCAAGGGATAATTATCCTTGAGGGAAATTTTATTTAAATTTTAAAAATCAACACAGATTCTGATATCACCATTCTTCTTCCTCATAGGTACCACGTTTGCTATCCAAGAAGAAAATCTTACTTTTTTTACTATCTTGGCATCTAGTAGCTTCTGAATGCATGACTGGATGTAATGTGGGGTTGAATTTTCTTTGCTTCTACCTAACAGGATTAGTATCTTCTTTTAAGGGAATGATGTGAATCATGACCTCTATTTTTAAATGTCTTTAGGTCTTCATTACTCCAAGAAAAAGATTCTTTATTTTTGTTTAAAAAGCTCACATATTGCTCTTTTTCCTCTTTTGGCAAATCTTTATCAATTTTGACAAATCTGGGCTCCTCTTTTGTTCCAATATTTATCTCAACAGTTTCTGTTTCTTTGAGGAGTGGTTTGTAATTTTTATCAAAATCATCAAATAAGCTTTCTAAGGAGACTAAACCTTTATGGAACCTATTGGTTTTGAGTTGAATTACTTCAACTAGCTCTCCAATAATATTTTTCAAATTTTCTTCATCCTCTTCTTTGCATAAAACATCCAAATACATATTCTAGAGGGTCATGAAGTCTTTGATATCTACATCATATTGGAAAACTTGTAAATACACAATGTTTTCAGGTACAAAAGGTTTGTATATAGAGATGATTAGGAACCTGTCCATGTACTTAGTGTCTTTTTTTGGATAATATGAACCTGAAGCATTGATAGCTAACAAATATACAATGTGATTATGTTCTCTAGGGATGTGTGAGATTTTAAAGGCTAGGAAATTATCAATTTCTGTTAGAACTGCAAATTTATATGAAAGAAACAAAAACTACACTATAAATATTCATTCAAAATTATAGAATCCACTTCATTTGTTATTGAAATCATGAAAAGGAGTTACAAATTGATATCCTTTTATAGATTTTTCCCTGAAGGTTACAATAGGATCTTCCCTAAGGAAGCCCTTTCGGATATGGACAAATGCAACAATATCTATCTTCTTTGTGTTCCTCAGTGCAAGTGGGCTTCTTGCTCGTGTGCCATTGCTGGTTGGATGTGTTCTTTGTACCTTTTGGACCTGGAAAATATTGTTAGTTCATTGGGGGGTTTGCCTCAGTCAAACCCCATGGTTATGAAGACAAAAAGACTCTTAAACAAGCTTAAAATATGAAGTTAACTACTAAAAATAGCATAAAAACACTAAATTAACGTATACTTACCTTATTTGATGATTCTAGTGCCTATAGCATAAGTTCACTCGGGGTCGTGTGAAATTGTTGTAAACCGGGTGGTTCACACGGGATCATGCGAACCTATATTTTCTAGACTGAATCTACAAGATGACTTTCCTAGTTGTCTTGGAGCAACTACTTCTTTGATTTTTGTGTGGGTCACCTTCGGAAAGTACACTTTTTATGGGATTATTGACCTATCTCAATCACAAGGAAACATCATGAAATTGACAAATCAATTGTAATGGGTGTATGATGGTTGTGTGATAGATGTATGATGGATGCAATAACTTTAGTTATTTTGGCAGAGTTTCGATAAGAAAAAGTTGGTTGTGAAAAGGTGAAAATGGCCTTCTATTTATAGACTTGGCCAAGGTGAGAGGGAAGGGATGAGGTGTCCCATGTGAGGTGTCCACCTAAGAGGTGTACCTTGAGGTGTCATAGTTCATAAATGAGGTTGGGTGAGAGAATCCCTCACCCATCCACAAAAAATGACTTTACTAAAAATATCCATTAGGCATTAATGAACACATTTTGGAAATATCTTTTAATTAAAAATTGCTTCTTTTGTACAAAAGTCTCCATATTTCATTTATGACCCATGGGAGTGTGAGGTGGAAAAATATCTGGATGAGAGGTGGTAAGGCTAGGCTAGGCTATTCAAATTAGACTAGGTGGAAGGCTCAAATCAAATGAGGATTAGATTTAATTAAGCACGTGATTAGCCATAAAGCATGTTTTGACCAAAAATGTTGACTTTTGAGCATAAATTGCTTTTTGACCATGGTGAGGAATTCAACCTTGGTTGAGTTGGGAATGAGGTCACATGAGGACCTATGGTTAAGCGTAGGAAGGGGCTTAGTTACCCAAGGGGGATAAGGATGGTGAATAGTGAATTTGATGAATTAATAGTGTTTTTAGCCAATTACGTAATTTTCAAGGGTTTTGCAAACTGATTGATCACGAAAATGGGAAGAGGGACAATGTGCAACTTTTGGGTGTCTATATTTTACCCCTTTTTGTATTAAATTGTGTGAAACATGGTTTAGTACAAAAATTAATGATGGAAATTGATGGAATGATTTGGAAAGCAAAGAATTTGTAATTGATGATTTATGGATGGTTGCGAGAGAGACGTATTGATAAAAAGTGGTTTTTGATTAATTGATTTAGAAGGAAGGCGTAATGTTGCCTTGCACTGTGATCAACTTGAGATGTTTCAATTTTGGACAAAATAAATACCTTTATTAATTTTTGATTTTGATTGGTTGATGATCTCGTTTGAAAATATTTGACAAATCGTTGGAGCCATAGGGTAGAATTTTTAGGAGCTTCATTCACAAGTGGTCTTACGACCACTATGAAGATTGGAATCCATGAGGTTTCTATAGGTAGAGGTATTTTGAGATTTAGAAAACATTGATTTATTTTTGGATTATGATTTTGGTTTTGAAATAATTGTTAGAAATTTTTTTCTTAGGCAGATGTTGAATCCGTGATTGGATTTTTGGTTGTTTGATCATGTGCAAAGTAGATTATTGATGTTTTTTTATGCCTACCCCCTCAAGTGATGAATTGGAAATGAAGGAGGCAACAATTGATGATGAAATGGTTGACAATTATTAAGAAGAAAAATGGAAAATTTTGCATGAAAATTAGCAAAACTGAAGAATTGGGAGATATCCTAGGGAAATTGGATGTAGGCATGAGAAATTTGGCCAAGAAGGTCAGGTTTGTACGAGGTCGTGCAAACCAGGGTGGTTTGCACGGGGTCATGCAAACCTACACAAATAAGAGTTTTTATGCTAAAAAATACGTGTTTGACGTCATTTTCACGTGAAAGACGAAGTGGTGGGAGAGGATAAAATGCAATGGAGTGCTACCAAATTATGGATAAGGTAAAATGGGATGGCCAATGCATTGGTAAGTATGAGCATGGGGGCAAGAATTCCAGAGGTAAGTATTTTATTCTCTCTCAATTAGCGTGTGATTGGCTAGGGTAGTGAAAATATGAAAATTTTCTTTAAATGTCATAGATCAGACGTGTATGCATGGGATGGGTGAAATGCATGCACTTGGTGTAAAAAGGGGCAAATGGGTATCCCGATGTGCTTTTTTTGCATGTGATAATTTTGCTTGTGGGAAAACGTGTGTTTGATGTGATGTGTGGGATGGGGTATGAAACTTGAATGCATATGAAAACTAACAAGTGGGGGCTCTTGAGGAGCTAAATGGGTGTCCATATCTACTATTGTTTGGCTGATTTGGCCTCGTTTTGACTGTCTCATTTTACATGCATGTGTGGGAAGGGTTTCAACATTTTTTCCCTTTTTGGGTACTTTTTTATAATTTTCTACATATGTGCATGGTATGAATGGTACGAGGATTTTATTGTGAACCAACATGCGTGAATTGTTTTTGGAATCGAATAGTTCGCACGGGGTCCTGCGAACCGTTTTTTTTTTACTTTTGTGATGTTTGTGCTAATGTTACTGAAACAAATTGAATGATGTGTAATGAAATTAAATTACAATGCTAGAAAAAAGTGTAAAATGCATGAGTTTGTTTTATGTACAATGATGTTATTTTTGCTATAAAAAAATCATGGATGATTTTTGACATGTGATATGTGTTTTGTGGCAGGTGAAGAAGATATTTGCGTGACATCGATTGCAAAAATGCAAGAAGGCCTTGTAGGATGTGTGGGGGGTGGATGATGGATAGTGGTTGAGGGTGGTGGGATTGTATGGGGTGTGGGAGATGCACGAGGTTCATGTGAACCACGCATATATTTTTGCTTTATGTGAGATGTGGGATATTGATAGGAACACCTTTCACTTGCCTAAAGGGGAGATTACAGTGACCTCGAAGGATATATACTGCATCTATCGACTATCGAAAGAGGGTATTATAGTGATGACAATGGATAAGGATCTATGGGATGGTATTTTGGAGAGGATATTTGGGCATCAATGGCAGAAGGTGGATTTCAAGAAGGAAGTGTATTATGTGAAGTATTGGCAAAAGAAGTTTCAATCAAATCGCCATGCAATGGTGATGTTATTGATAGTGATCCATGTGCTACCAAATACTTCAGGGGTGAAATTCCCTTGTAACATGATGGCGATAGTGTACGATATGGTAGAGCAACAAATAGTATATGCATGGGTTCCCACGTTGTTAGCACATGTGTACAAGAAGTTGCATGTGATGGTGAGGACAGAGAGGATGAGCATTAGTGTGAGTCCATTGCCATAGATATGGGTTTGGGAGCATATTTTGATTTTACAGCTAGTAAATTTACCACATGAGGTACATACTATTGATGACTAAGATGTACCCTTTACGATGAGGTGGAGGGTAGATATAGAGAGGAGGTAGAAGAGGATATATGAGGGTGATTTGATGTATCACTGAGAGGATTTGGGGAGATTGGTTATGGATAAGGTGTGATGGAGGTCGTGGAGAGGAGTGCCTACGTGAAGTGAGGATGTAGAGTAGTTGGTGCACATTAGGAAAGGGAGGTGGGTGGTGGGGAAGTATTTATGGAAGATGGATTATTTCCAATTTTCCAGAGTGCAATGACAATTTGGATTATGACAGGGTGACTAGAGCCTCCTATGGTGATCTATAGAGTGGTAGGAGATACAAGGTTGTAGCCAGTAGTCCCACTATTGGATTTTATACCTTATAAGCCATTGGTTGTCTCAAATGTGGATAATGCAGGGACTACACCAAATTATGATGTGTGGTGGTCTAGGTAGCAATGGGAGCCAGTGATTAGTGTGGTGGATGGATGGGTGCAGGCAGCAGGAGTGTTTCCTGATAGAGGTTTATCGGGTGGGGTGAGGGTAGCATCGCTAGGGTATATGGATGAGCAGTAGGATTTGGGATCACCTGAGCCAGGTGAGGATGAGGAGGTGGAGCCAAACCAATTGGTCAGGTAGGTGAGGCTATGCCATGATGAGCAGGATATATTAGTGAGTGATAGCACCACATGATTGTCATATGAGGTAGGTGAGGGGATGAGAGGGAACACATAGGTAATGGAGGGTATCCCATTGATGGATATTGATGATGATGCATCTGATGAGTTACCAATTATTGATGAGGATATGGAGGGAGAGCCATATGATTTTGACTTTAGTGGAGGATTGGAGGAGGTGATGGCCATGGAGTATGAGGTACGAGAGCTGAGAGGGAAGGTGAAGAGGCTTAGATATAAGCTTCTTGACACTGATATAGATTGGTCAACTAATTGCTCGATGTTGGAGGAGGAGAAGGAGGAGATAGAGGTAGACTTGAGGGCCACCTTAGAGAAGCAATATGAGGCTAGGGTGTAGTTACAGTAGGTGACATAGGATATGGATACGCTCAGGATTGAGCGAGATAAGTTGAGGGGTGAGTGCGATACTACCTAATGGGAGAGATATGAGATGATAGAGGTAGCTGAGTGACTCTAGATATTATTGGATGAGGCTTAGGAAAATATAGAGGCCATTAAGGCTAGTCATCGAGTTAGTATTGTAGAGTTAGAGCTTAGCGTGCATGAGGTATTGCCCATGAAGGCATGGGTGGAGTAGGATATCACATGATTGGTGATGAAAGTGCCATAGTTGGAGATAGCATGGGAAGATGTTGGGTGTTTGTAGCAGGTAAACAGGGGATTGATAGAGTCGAACATGAAGGATACTAGGAAGAGAATGGATTGTGAGGTAGAGCTACTAATTCAAGGGATATTTGTTCCTTCATATTCCAACTTAGTTTCATTATTGTAGGGGCAATCACACCAAAGTTAGTAGAGCTCCCCATCTGTTGGTGGGAGGATGCAGTAAATTGCAACACCTGTAGCGTCTCAGGCAGTAGGGATGGCACAACCTACATTGGTGGAGGTACCAATAGTGATGGAGGTGGGGGATGCATAATCAGTGTAAGAAATGATAGCAGAGGAAGCTATTATGGATGAGGGGAGTGGGGAGACTCTCACGTGGCAATAGTAGTGAGGATCAGTCCAATTTTTTGTATTTTGGGGATATGTACATGATGAGCTATTTTTGGGAGTTCATGTATCAACATGGATGCACAACTCATTATAGTCGTAGGGCATTTTTGATAGATTTATGTATAGATATGCTACAATCATGTGATGTCATTCTTGCAATGGTACCCATACCTTTTATTGTAGTCTTATGGAATTATTTTGATATATATATAGGTATATACTTGAGATTTTGTGGCATTTGTTTTTTATTGCATTTATGTGTGTGTTTATTTTTGCTTATGGTGATGCATTAATGATGTGGTTGTGGTTAGAGTGATATAAAAATGGAATGGTTGAATGCATAGGTAAATAATATGTGACATTATAAAATGACGTAAAATGAGTATGCATAGGATGACAATGCAAAGATGTATATGTATTGCTTGGGAATAACATTTTCATCGTTACGGTAATCATATGATGTAATCCATTTCATTGTTCCAAGGAAGTTGGATATGAAGGTTGTAGTGAAGACATTCAAACATTATAGTTTGTAATTAATGAAACCCATTGACTAACTGAGCAAAACTTCTTAAACAGGTTCTAGTCTATCTTGGTAAACAAGACCCCAATCTTGGATTTGTGTGTGTAAAGTGATGTTCATTTCACCATTCTAAAAAAGGGTGGTTTGTAACTACATGGTAACTTAGCCTGTAAGCTAGCTCATCGATAAAGAATTGAGGAATGCAGGGATTCAAGCTTTTTGATAGTACTCTCAAGGCTTTTGCTTTTGTTTTTTGCCCTTGTATTATGATTCTCTTGTTTGTTTCTCTCTTTTCTCTTTGTTTTTAATATTTTGTGGGCATTGGATTTTATTTTCTGCATTTTTTTCTTTTTCCTTTATTGCTTGTCCTTTTTTCAATCCTTAGGTTTGAGATAAATCATGTGAATGATATGATGAGCATGGTGATTTTCACTAGGCATCAGTATGTATACAATGTAGCCAGTACTATTTCCAAAATATTATTAGTGTGTAGGACGTGTGATTAAATCCAAGAATGAGAGCAAGGTAACCAAGGTAAGTCTAGAAATATTTTTGAAATGTGCCAACTTTGGATGGTGGTTGATTATATAATTGTTTATGGGCGAAGCCCTCAAAACATTTCAATAATATTGTCTCCTAAAAATGGGTATAGGCATCAAACTAGTATGCTAGCATGTGCAAATGCATGTATGAATGCAAGTGTTATGCATGCTAAAATGTATGGAAGGAAATCAAAGTATGCAATGAATGATGCAATATGGTAATGAATGAAGGCAAGAATTTATGTGCAAGGTTGCCCTAGTATTATAGACAATGGAATGGGGTGGTGGTATGAAGGAGAAAGTGATAGGAAATAAAAAAAGAGAAATAATGAGGCAAGGAAGAGGAAAGAAAAGAAAAAAGAAGGAGAAGAGGAGAAGAGAAACCTATCAAAGGTATGTAGTCACTCGAAGCATGACCATACAACATTGATGGGTAACAAGAAGAAAAGAAGAAAAGAAAGAGAAGAAAAGGAAAAGAAGAAGGGGGATGAAAGGTATGTAGCCGCTTGAAGTGTGACCATACAACATTCATTATAGAATAAGGGGGGAAGCGTGAAGAAGGAATAAAGAAACGAGGTAGATGAATTAGATTTGATTGTATATGCAATTTGAGTTAAATGCCACAAAATGCCAAAAATGTTATTTTTGTTGTTTTTGATTTTTTTTTTATATATTTTATTGTAAGCATATGTACAAGTTGTGGTGAGTAGTAATGCCTATGCTTAGGCGTAAAATGGTCGTAGATGAATAATTTTAATGGGCTCAAGTTCAAAAATACCTTCTAATATGGAAAGATGATATGCCCTAGATCTAAACTTTTGAGTAACCATTTAAGGGCCTAGCTAATTGGGTGCAAATTTGTTGTGGAGATGACGTGGTTGGCTAGTAATTTATTAGTTTTATTTGAGGACTATGTCTCCAAATTGAAATTCATATTGGTGTATCTTATAATTGTAGGCATGTCGGAGATAATATTGATAAACATGCAGGTTTTCAATAGCATGAATGCGAAGTTTATCCAATAAAGTAAATTGTTCTAGCCTAGATTGATGGGTTGTATCATCATCAATGAATTCTTGTATGGGAGGTATGCTAATGATAGCTTGGAATATCTGGGGATCTTCTTCGATGCCTCTTTATGAGATGTTAAAACCTAATATTTTGCGAGTGGTGACACCAAAGACACATTTCTTCAGATTTAATTGGATGTTATGTTTTAAGAGGCAATCAAATACTTGACGTAGGTCTTCAAGATGTTGACCACATGTTTTGGATTTTGCGATAAGATCATCTACGTGGTCCTCAATAATTTTGTGCATAAGATCATGGAAAATGTAGGTCATGGCACGTTGGTAAGATACCACAACATTCTGGAGGCCGAATGGCATGACTTTGTAACAAAAAGTCCCCCAAGGGGTTGTGAAAGAGGTCTTGTACTAACCATTTGGATTGACACAAATTTTATTATAACCTAAAAAATCATCCATGAGTGATAGTATTTCATTTTTGTATGTAGCATAGATCAATGTGTCAATATTAGGTAGTGGAAAATTGTCCTTGGGATAAGCTTTGTTAAAATCCCAAAAATCAATGCAAATACAGTTACCCCCTTTAGATTTTTTGATAGGAACCATGTTTGAAATCCACTCAGGCTAATCGATAGGTTATATGAAATCCACATTGAGGAGTTTTTGTAACTCCTCTTTGACCATAAGAGAAACCATGGGGTGCATGGGATGCAACATTTTTATGATAGGTTTGGTAGTGTCATCCAAGACAAGGTTGTACATGACTAACGATCGATCAAGGCCAGGCATATCTATGGAGGACCATGGAAAAACCTTAATGTAGTGCTTGAGGAAATTAGTAAAGAGGATACATTCTTCTTCAAATACATTTGTAGTAAGGTAGCCAATGTGAGGGTGTTCCAGATCATTGTCAATGTCAACTTCAATAGTGTCCTTAACAAGCATGTGAGAACCATCATGGAGTTGGGCAGGTGTGGGAATGAGGTGAAGGTCATTGATGGACTCAGGGAGCTAGAATTCATCATCTAGATAAATATTTGTATGATTAATCCATGGGATATGAGATGGAATGGAATGCAAAGGTGCATTTTTGGATTGCAATATTTGAGGTGTTGGAAGAAATTCAATGGCTGAGGGGGCAGAGGATATATCATCAAAATAAACAAAGTCAATGAATGGAGGTGGAATGTAATTGGTATGGTTTGGATATCATAGCAGAGCATATAAGTCAATAGAGATCATGTTAACCAAGGTGATGGATATGGTAGAGGTGGATGATGAAGGTGGTGATGAATTAGATAAAGATAGCAATGAATCTTGAAAAGGTTGGTGATGAAATGGGTTTAAAACCATAGGTGGGAAAGGGGAATGAGAATTTGTGCCACGAGGCAGTGCTATATCTCAAATGGAGAAAAATGGAATAGCGGATGCGGGTGAGGAAGGTGGATCGTTGGGTATAGGTGGATAGATGAGTAGAGGTGGATCAAGTGATAGGTCAATGAATTAATGGATGAGGGTTTCAACTTTGTGAGGAGAGAGGGGTTCATGTGGTAGGTATGGCAAAAATAACGTGGATGGAATATCAATTTTGGAATGATAGGAAGAACTTTCTATCGGTATATTAAGCTCAAATTCCTCTTCAAAAAGAAGGTTGAGGAGATCAAGATCCAGATTATGCAACTCATGCTCAAGGGTACTGATTGTTGGAGGAAGGTCACTAATTCCTGATCGGTTGGTAGGTTTGCATAGGGGAGGATTGATATGGGTGCGACAACCCTGTTAATATATCCCTAAACCATAACCATACAAATTATACATATGAATATAATGCTAGGAAAAATTGGGATTAGACATGTGGTTAAGGTTATCGTAAAATCTGGTTTGTGATGGCGGAGGCACTGGAGCTTCGATATATGAGTGAAGTCCCCCATAAACAAAGTTTGTACAATTATCAAGTGGAAAAAGAGGAACTACTACCCTAATAGTCAAGTGCACATCATGAGGATGATGGAAGTCATGGTTGGACTGGATGGTGGAGAGAATAGCCCGTGCATTTCTTATGTTAAACTCACCAAGACCTAGTGCAGTCATGAGTATAGAAACATGAGGAGGGTCTATATGCTCAGGTTTAGGGGATGACCCCTTGGGTGGTGGAGGGGATGGTGGGATAGGTGTAGGTGGATTGGTTGATGAAGGGGATAAAGTAGGAGGATCTGATTAAGCTAACTGGTCATCAAGTTGAGCGATATGTTGTGTCCACTCATAGCACTTAGCAAGTGTTCCAGTGATGGGATGATTGGCATGGGTGAATTGAGAAGTGGGGATATAAGTTGTGGTTGATGAACTGGATATTACCCATGTCCATGTTGATTGGGGTAAAAAGTTGTGGGAATATGGAGGTGGTGTGGGAATAATGGGAGGGTTTTTGGATGAAGATTCTAAGGAGGGTATAGTGAAAAAGGTGAATGGAGGGATTGGCATGAAGGATGAAGAAGGACGATGTGAAAATGTGGGAATAATTAGGGTAATCGATGGTTGAGGTGGATTTGAGGATGTTGATGAAATTTTTCTTAGATTGGGTGTAGGATGTGATGGAAAAGATGAATAATAGGTGGTGTCTAAGGAACAACGAGGGGTGGGGGTGAACTATGTAGATAATAAGGGTGGACCTTGTGGAAGAGTAGTAATGTTGCAAAACTCGAATGGATCATCATCGTTGGGGATGTAGTAGACCAAGCCATTATGGAAATATTTGATGCAATAGAATGTAGAAGGGATGCATTGCATGTCCTAAATCTAAGGGCATACCAAAAGTATGTTGTACAACATCTCACCTTTGATAACATGGAAGAGAGTGGAATTGGTTTTGACACGAACCTTGATGGGAAGGATGATGGTACCGATGGTGGTATGCATAGAGCCATCAGAAGCTTGAAGATCGATGTATAAAGTGTCTATATGAGAAGGATGAAGGTAAATGTGGTCAAGGGCAGTGGTAGAAATTATACTGATGGATGAGCCTATGTCAATGAGAACAAGCTTATAGGTGATGATGTTGATGGAGGCTTGAATATGTAATGGAGGATATGCTCCCTTGCCTAAAAATTTTGTAATTTCATGGTCATGGAAGTTGATAGAAGGTTGTAGGTATCTCTAAAAATTACCAAATAAAGTTAGAAAATGCATTTGTATCATGAGTCTCAAAGAGAGAGAAGGATAGAAACAAGGGCTTTACAATGAGGTTGGGATTGCTACAGGAGATCATAGATGGATAACCTTGTAGGGGCAGTACATATATGATGTGAAATACTACCACATATGGTGATGAAATTATATGGTATAGGTGGAGGAATGGGTGGAGGGGTTGATGGATTGGAAGGAGGAGTTTGAGAGGTGGAATGTTGTGAGGATGTAGTAAGGGTTGGATAGCATTGATTATGGGTTGCAATATTGATCATACCCACAAAACCCTATTGAGATGGACCTCAATTGACATGATTGACTTGGTGTGGATCTGATTGTGGTGGATTACCCCCATGCTTTGGTAATGGATTTTGATATATCCCCAAGTTTTGACATTGCAGTGCAAGGGGATTGGAGACTTGAATAGTGCCTTGATCGATAAGGTCTTGCATGGTATGATGAAAAATGTGACATGAATAAAGAGTGTGTCCATTTTGGTGATAAAAATCATAGAAATATTGTGGATTGTGGTCCCATGGGAGGGGATTATTTGGATCAAGAGGTTGGACATTTGGCAAAGTGATGAGACCTCCTTCATGTAATCTATAGAATAAAGTGGGCATGGGCTCAAACAAAGGGGTCCAATTTCATGGTGGATGAGTTGAGCATGGATTGTGATCTTGGTATGGATTAGACGGTGTTGGAGGGTTTCCTAGGTATGGAGTGGTAGGTAGTGGAGGATGACTTAGTATGAATTTTGAAGAGATCGCGACGACACAGTTTGTGGGGATTGAATGGATGCAACTTGTGGTGGTGGATATGGAGAATTCAGGAGTACCTGATTGGTTTGAGGTGGCTTGGTAGTGGGTGGTATGTATGGGGAGAAATTGTAGTGATAATTTGTGGGGTAGGGCAGTTTTTGCCAAAGCTTGATTTTTTTTAGGTGGACCTTGATATCCTCAATAACCTTGGCTTGGGCAATGGCTTCCTCAAATGTTCGTCTCTGATGGATCTGTAATGTCTAAGAGATTTGCTTGTGACAACTCTTGGTAAGAGTTTGATGAGCTCTGAAGGTGGGTGATGGAAATCAAGATCATGAATAACCACTCTCCAAAGAGAAACAAAATCAGTAATAGGCTCGACATCATACTGGTGTAAAGCATAGACATCGAACAAGGTGAGATTGGTTTTGATATTGATCAAGAAATTCTCAAGAAATAGATTGGCCAATCATTCAAAAGTGAATAAAATATGGTGAGGTAGATGATTGTACCAATATAATTTTTGTCCCCCAAGGGAAAGTGCAAATGTACGGAGCATAAGGGGATCACTACCATACCGTTGGTAACAAACAAAATGGTAATTATTGAGGTGCTCTCTAGGATCTTCCTTAATTTTGAATTTTTCAAATTTAGGGATCTCAAATCTGTAGGGATAAGGATGTATAGGTATAGAAGTGCGAATTGGTTCATTGCAAAATTCTTCATATGTGGGTTTTTGAGACCCATAACCAATCATGTGTAAATCCAATGTACGAATCTACTTCTGCATGGCTTGAAATTCACTAAAGAGCACCATGGTAGTGTTTGGTGGAGCTAGAAATGGGGGTGATGATGTATATGTAGGCAGTGGTTGGGATTAGGTTTGCAAATAATCCAAATATGTGTGGATATTACCCTTTACTATTCTTCCCACTAATGATAGTAAGCAACCCATTGTGAATCAAGTGGTGACATGGTTTTATATTGTGGGATAGGATCCTGAGATGGATGAGGTGAGATATAGGAAGATTGAAATGCGGGTGGTTGTTGTTGTTGATCATAATACCCTAGAATATGTTGGGTAGGCATGGGCTCCTACTGTTGCTACACATATTGGAAAGTCGATTGCGCTTGGGAAGTAGTGGTAGAGGACCATGTGGGTGGCAAGGTGAAGAAAGTAGGTGGTGTATAATATGGGGGTGGAAGAGATAAATATGTGATGAAGGAGGATTGGGTTGGATATGGAGATCAAACTGATGAGGATTCATGTGGTGTGGATGGGATGGAGAGCAGGGATTCAGGCTGAACCAAATAAAAGGGTGGGTGGCCTTGATAAGTGAGGTTAAATGGTGGAGGTCAAAATGAAGGGCGAGGTGGTAATAGAAATTATGAGGAAGGGGTCGATGGGGGTCCATATGATGAAAATGGTGGATAAATAGTGGATGTATGGGAAGCAAACTATGGTGTGAAAGGAGGTGGCTATGGTGATAATTATACCTGTTGTAGATGAATTTGCAATGAA
>JAQPPZ010015389.1:0-31984 GCA_028583015.1 Wollemia nobilis
TCTTGCTTGATGAAGCACCTCTTTTCTCACTATTAGTCTTACAATGGCACTGAGAGGGGGGGTGAATCAGTGCAGCTATTTAAAACTTAAAACTTTAACTCTTAAAGCCAAAACAAATGAATGCTAAAACCAGAAATAGCAAGTACCACAAGAGAGCATCACATAACACAAGATGTAACGAGGTTCACCAGTTTTGGCTACTCCTCAAACTAGACTGCTTGGACTCCCATCCAAATCCAGCCATTGCAAAGCACCAACTTTACAATCAATTTACCAGCATCCACTGGAAGGAGCACCAACCCCTAATTTACCAGCACCAACTGGAAGGAGCACCAACCCCTGATTCCAAGCACCAACTTGGATTTCTATTTTCAATTTTGATTGACATAAAAATGCCTTCTGTGTTACAAGACCCTCACTGGTCTAGCTTAACTCAAATCAATCTCATGGAAGCATACACTCTTTTACAGTTCTACCTTCTGCACACTTACAACCCTTTCATATGGCTTGCTCTTGCAGCTCTTCACAGCTCCATCACAACACTGTTATTATCTCTTACAACATACTTGCTTCTTTTTAACAGCCCACAACACTATCCTTCTTACAGCATACTTCAAGCTATTTTTCAGTCCACAGTACTAACTCTCTATATTTTTGCAGCACTCTTTCCTCACTGCTCTTATCTCTCAGCAGTTCTCTCTCTCACTTGACCAACTCTTTCTTTCTTTGGCTTTTTCTTATATATATTTTTTTCACACAGAGCTAAAACCTTACGGTTCATTCTTACCGCTTTGCTTAATGCATGCTCAGCCCGTCTTCTCTGCACCCTGACAGCTTTTCTGTTTATTTCGGCTCTGACAACCTTTCTGTTTATTTCGGCTCTGACAGCCTTATCTGTTTATTTCGGCTCTGACAGCCTTATCTGTTCATTTCGGCATTCTCTCTTCCTTGTCAGCGGCACCTTCCCTCTTTATGGCAACACGTCATTTTAAACAATATTTTATCATCTTAAAACCCTAGTCTTTAGTAACTGCCATTAACACGCATGCAACCTACTATCTGCGCTTTCTTGGCTTTTGTCTTTTTACTGCAATATATTATATTTTATTACGGCCCATACTTTTTGTATTTCTCATTTCCCGTGCTCTTACCGCCGCACCGCGCACCCTACTACAGTTGTCTTATTATAATAATACATTCTGCCTGATCTTCTTCAGATTTTTTTGGCCATTGTAGATTCTGACAGTTTGTTACACGTGTAGCATTTCTGTAACCCCACTTGTAACAGATCTTGTTTTGCTGCAAGATTTTATTCTGCAACTGTCCCTATGTATGCTTCTTCGGCTTGCTACCGCGAAAACCTTACATGTCGCGAAATCGTGACATTCTCTGCTTTCGTACACTCTACTTTGCAAGCACCAGCGAAAACATGACATGTCGCGAAATCGTGACACTTTTCGCCTTCTTGACCTCTTCTTGGCATGCACCCGTGAAAATGGAACACGTCGCGAAATCGCGACACTTTTCGGCATGCACCAGCGAAATCGGAACATGTCGCGAAATCGCGACATCTTTTTCTCTCTCCTCTTTCCTTCGCTTTCGCCCGTGAAAATGGAACATGTCGCGAAATCGCGACATCTTTTTCTCTCTCCTCTTTCCTTCGCTTTCGCCCGTGAAAATGGAACATGTCACGAAATCGTGACATCTTTTCTCGTCGTACACTTTTCTTCGCATGCCTCAGCGAAATCGGAACATGTCGCGAAATCGCGACAACATTTTCATCCGTACAACTCTCTCTTCATGCACTAGCAAAATTCCAACATGTAACGAAATCGCTACATCTTTCGCATTCGTACAACTCTCTCTTCATGCACTAGCAAAATTCCAACATGTAGCAAAATCGCTACACTTTTGCTCCTTGGTACTTTACTTAATTTCTTCTACCTCCGAAAATCCAACATGTAGCGAAATCGCTACACCTTTGTGCCTTGCATTTCTAGCTGTGCTTTGGATCGCGAAACTTCGACATGTAGCAAAATCGCTACACTTTTGTTGCCGTACATTCTCTCTCTTCTTCGGGTCACGAAAACCCGACGTGTCGCGATATCGCGACACTTTTCGTTCAAGTGCTCTTTCCTCCAATTATGTCATGAAATCGTGACATCTTTTCCACCTGCTTCCTTCTCTCAAACATGTCATGAAATCGTGACACTTTTCTCCACTTGGCTTCCTTTACTCCAACATGTCACGAAATCGTGACATTTTCTACTTTAGCTTCTCTGCTTCCAACATGTCACGAAATCGCGACAGTTTCTCTAGCTCTTTCTCTCTCCTTCAACATGTCGCGAAATCGTGACATTTTTCTCTGCACCTTCTCTCTCCTCATTTTTGTCACGAAATCGTGACAGAAAACATGTCACGATATCGTGATAGTTTTCCAACTTTTTCTCTCTCCTCATTTTGTCGCGAAATCACGATAGAAAACATGTCGCGATATCGCGACAGTTTTCTAACTTGTCTTTTTCTTTGATTTTCTGAAACTGGGCCACTTCTGTCTTCTTGGAAATTTATTGTACATGTTCTGACTGACCTCTGAACTCTTGTTCACTTCATCAACAGATCTATCTATTGACTTCTGCACTCCTGTCCATTGCATCAACCGATCCTCTGTCTGTGTTGACAATAATGACAATAGTTTGGCTGCACCTTACTCATCAAACAACTCCTATCCATCACCTTGCTCATCAATCAACTCCAATCCATTGCATCAACTGATCAACCTGACTGTGTTGACAACAATGACAATACTTTGGTTGCACCTTGCACATCAATCTCCCCCTTTGGAATTGTTGGCAACACACGTAATTGCGTGCAATTACCTGTAATTCTTCTCCCCCTTTGACAATAATACCAAAGGGTGGCTGCAAAACTCCCCCTTAGTCCATGCACAACATTCTCAGGCAAAAAATTAATCCAGTTAGCAAAAAGCATAAACATGAGCAATATGATGAACAGATCCATAAATTCTCCCTCTGAGAATTTGATCCTGATGTCTAGTCAAATCTTAGCCAATACTTGGGAAAAAATGACCTCTTCAGATCACGCTGTCTTCTGAGCCTCAACCCTCTGTACTCTGTCATAGACTCACTAAGAACCTGCTTAATAAGCTCACATAGAACTTGTCCAGATCAGCACACAAGTTCTCACTAGAACCTCGCTTAGCATGAACCCACAAAGAGAATTGTTAGAGACCCAATGTGATTCATCAACTTCATAGAAACATACAGAGAATTGTTAGAGACTCAATATGTTCTATACTTAATTCCCAATCTCAATCTCAACTATTAAACTCAAAACAGCCAACCAAGGGTTCCACCAACTCAATGCAAGTAGCTAGACTCACAAAAATAAACCCTAGTGCACAAAGCTTCCACTATCTCAAACCAAAAATTATGCATTCACCAAAAACTCTCCTTAAGGATAACAATGCATAAGTAGTCTTCAATAAACCAGAAAATAGGATTTATACCTAGCCAAGGGATACCTAGAAGAATACCTTTTCACTCCAACCTTATTTCAGAAAACATACACCAATCATACTCATAAGAAGAATGTGTCCATACCTTATTGGAGTAGAAGATAATTGAACCTTCAAGCTGACACCACACACAACTCTCAAACTTCCAACCAAGTTAGGGAAGGAATAAAAATAAATGAGCAATAAAATGAACTTCCTTTATTACACCTTTTAGCTCCACTTCTTTAAACACAACCACCAAAACATGCCAATAAGATAATGTCAAAGCAAAATATGACAACTTAACCTTATACCTCCATCAATTATATTTGCCAAGTCAACTCAAAATACTCCAAGCAAATAATAAAAGATATACCTTGGCCAATCTTAGTTCTCCAACCTTTGGAGAAAGTGAATAACACCACCACAAATGCTAAAGCGCATTCATTGCTGCTATCCTCGTGCATCACGACCAAGACGAAATTGCCCACAACATGGGTCAAACTTGGCACCTCTGCCCAACGCTTCTTCACTCAACATGCAGATTTCACATCTTTCAACAAAATTGATAAGTGACTCACACTTGTACCAACTCTGCAAATTTACTGCCAACTTAGTGCAAGCAATAAATATTGTACTGCAGCACAACCAGATTCCTTTTTAAATTTAAAACCTGATCTGAGTTTTCTACAGATACTACAGATCACACTTTACTTTTAACTGAGCAAATCAGGAGAAGACATTTTGACAAACACTTTATGGCCAACCATAGAGCCCCTTACTCAACCTCAACTTCTTAACCTCGGATTGATATTTTATCAACAGTTAAACCGAACTGTCTATGAATTGAATAATATTACCAAGGTGACAAGAAGGATCTAGCAATCTTTACCTCAAAGTGTAAAACAAATACACGCTGCTCGAAACACGTATATGCAGCTAGGGCAAACACGCATTCTTTCATTAAACAAAAAAATTTTGAACTGTTATGATCCGTAGCTATGAACAGATGGTGGAAGAATTATCAACAGTACAGTAGTGACATATCTCAACACTACCAATTGTGACAGCTCTTCAAATTAAACAGCACACTTCACGGCACCTCCAAAAACAACTACAAGAACTGACAACACACTTTAGCTGCTAAACAACAATAACCCGACTGCTTACCTTTCATCCTCAGAAAACTGGCCAAAAACATAGGAGCATTAAAATAATATTTTAAGATTGCTCCCCCTGAGGATGTGCCACCTGGAGCTGCTTAATGCAGAAGAGGAGTAATCTCCTTCTGTCCAAGGAGACACGAATTCCTTTCTTCCTGTCTTTCTCCAGACTTTCCTGAACTTGGGCTTGAGTTTTTCAACTACATCCCTATTTTGCCCCTGTTCGTGAACTTGAACATTTTTCTTGCGGGGTTGTCTCTTGTGCATATGATTTATTCTCTGTCTGTATTGCATTCTTTGTGTCTGATGAAATCTAGGGTTTTGCATTAGATTAGATACAGAAGTGCTTGGACAGAACCTTGCTATGTGCCCTTGACCATTACATTTAAAACATTGCACATGTTTAATTCCCTGTCTGTATAGCATCCTGTCTTGCCTTAGGTTGGATACATAAGTGCTTGGACAAAGCCTTGCTATGTGTCCATGGCCATTACAATTAAAACATTGCATAGGGTGTTCACTCAGAAAAGCAGATGTAGTTTTATCAGCAAAACTCTTTGATCTTTTGTTCAGTCCACAATAAATTGCCTTGTGACCAAAGTGGTTGCATTTAGAACAATAGCCATTAAAAGCATTATTATTAAAAGAGTGAGAGTGAGAGAACCTCTTTTGCTGTGGTTGCTTTGCTGTAGATTTTCTTTGATATTTTCTTCCTTTTGAGGATTCAGCTTCAGACTTTTCCTTTTTCAATCCTTCAACCGTGGACTTCTTCTTCTCTGCATATTTGGAGGATGAAGGTTGTTCAGCTTCATATCCAAGACCAAACTTAGCCGTGGAGCTTCTTTGTTGATTTATCATTGTATCTAGCAACTCTGTGCTTTTCTCAAATTTGAGATTTATATTGGCCTCTTTTAGTTGTTTCTTCAAAGAAACAATCTCTTCTTCTTGTTGGCAACAAGCAGTATTTTTCTCATTGAACTGAGACCTGAGAATTTCTTCAACCCTCTTGGACACATCTACTTGCAGCTTTAGATTACTAACAGTTTTGTTAGATTCTTCTTCACGTTTGCTATATACATCGACTTTATCATTCAGCTGTGTCTTCAAGGCTTCTTCTGCTTTCTTGGCCTCTTGAATTTGTAAACAGAGATTTTCAATCTCATCCCCGTATTCTTCCAACTTTTTGGACAGTCTGTTGTTGCTTTTCTTTTGTATACTTAACTCTTCAAGTGCGGCGATCAACTCACCTTCTAGATCTACTTCAATCTCCAGGTTTTCATTGCATACTTCAGAGTTCACTTCTTCTACCTTCTCTAGTGCAATTTTCTCTTCTGAAGGAACTGAAACTGACTGAGATGCCTTATTGGAGGATGATCTATTCTTCTTACCCATTGTATACTAATCCAAGATCAACCCTGACTGATTTAGCCTGAACTGGGAACTTGGCTCTGATACCAATTGTTAGTCTTACAATGGCACTGAGAGGGGGGGTGAATCAGTGCAGCTATTTAAAACTTAAAACTTTAACTCTTAAAGCCAAAACAAATGAATGCTAAAACCAGAAACAACAAGTACCACAAGAGAGCATCACATAACACAAGATGTAACGAGGTTCACCAGTTTTGGCTACTCCTCAAACTAGACTGCTTGGACTCCCATCCAAATCCAGCCATTGCAAAGCACCAACTTTACAATCAATTTACCAAGCATCCACTGGAAGGAGCACCAACCCCTAATTTACCAAGACCAACCTGGAAGGAGCACCAACCCCTGATTCCAAGCACCAACTTGGATTTCTATTTTCAATTTTGATTGACATAAAAATGCCTTCTATGTTACAAGACCCTCACTGGTCTAGCTTAACTCAAATCAATCTCATGGAAGCATACACTCTTTTACAGTTCTACCTTCTGCACACTTATAGCCCTTTCATATGGCTTGCTCTTGCAGCTCTTCACAGCTCCATCACAGCATTGTTATTATCTCTTACAGCATACTTGCTTCTTTTTAACAGCCCACAACACTATCCTTCTTACAACATACTTCAAGCTATTTTTTAGTCCACAGTACTAACTCTCTATATATTTGCGTAGCACTCTTTCCTCACTACTCTTATCTCTCAGCAGTTCTCTTTCTCACTTGACCAACACTTTCTTTCTTTGGCTTTTTCTTATATATATATTTTATCACACAGAGCTAAAAACATTACGGTTCATTCTTACCGCTCTGCTTAATGCGTGCTCAGCCCGTCTTCTCTGCACCCTGACAACTTTTCTATTTATTTCGGCTCTGACAGCCTTATCTGTTTATTTCGGCTCTGATAGCCTTATCTGTTTATTTCGGCTCTGACAGCCTTATCTGTTCATTTCGGCGTTCTCTCTTCCTTGTCAGTGGCACCTTCCCTCTTTATGGCAACACGTCATTTTAAACAATATTTTATCATCTTAAAACCCTTGTCTTTAGTAACTGCCATTAACACGCATGCAGCCTACTATCTGCGCTTTCTCGGCTTTTGTCTTTTTACTGCAATATATTATATTTTATTATAGCCCATACTTTTTGTATTTCTCGTTTCTCGTGCTCTTACCGCCGCACCGCGCACCCTACTACAGTTGTCTTATTATAATAATACATTCTGCCTGATCTTCTTCAGATTTTTTCGGCCACTGTAGATTCTGACAGTTTGTTACACGTGTAGCATTTCTGTAACCCCACTTGTAACAGATCTTGTTTTGCTACAAGATTTTATTCTGCAACTGTCCCTATGTATGCTTCTTCGGCTTGCTACCGCGAAAACCTTACATGTCACGAAATCGTGACATTCTCAGCTTTCATACACTCTACTTCGCAAGCACCAACGAAAACATGACATGTCGTGAAATCGTGACACTTTTTGCCTTCTTGACCTCTTCTTGGCATGCACCCGCGAAAATGGAACACGTCGCGAAATCGCGACACTTTTCGGCATGCACCAGCGAAATCGGAACATGTCACGAAATCGTGACATCTTTTTCTCTCTCCTCTTTCCTTCGCTTTCGCCCGTGAAAATGGAACATGTCACGAAATCATGACATCTTTTTCTCTCTCCTCTTTCCTTCGCTTTCGCCTGCAAAAATGGAACATGTCACGAAATCGTGACATCTTTTTCTGTCGTACACTTTTCTTCGCATGCCTCAACGAAATCGGAACATGTCACGAAATCGTGACAACATTTTCTCTCTTCCCGCGAAAAATCGACGCCCGTAAAAATGGAACATGTCGCAAAATCGTGACATCTTTTGCATCCGTACAAATCTCTCTTCATGCACTAGCGAAATTCCAACATGTAGCAAAATCGCTACACCTTCTTGTTCCTTGCACTTTCTTTTGCTTCAGCCTCCGAAAATCCAACATGTAGCGAAATCGCTACACCTTTGTGCCTTGCACTTCCAGTTGTGCTTTGGATCGCGAAACTTCGACATGTAGCGAAATCGCTACACTTTTGTTGCCATACATTCTCTCTCTTCTTCGGGTCACGAAAACCCGACGTGTCGCGATATCGTGACACTTTTCGCCCTTAGCGCTTTTCTTCTAAAATTGTCGTGAAATCGTGACACTTTTTGTCCCTGGCGCTGCTTCTCCAAACTTGTCGCGAAATCATGATACTTTTCATCCTTGGTGCCTTTACTCCAAACATGTCGCAAAATCGCGACAGTTTTTCAACTTTGCTTCTCTCCTTCCAGCATGTCGTGAAATCGCGACAGTTTCTCTAGATTTTTCTCTCTCCTCCGATATGTCACGAAATCGTGACATTTTTGGCTGCACCTTACTCATCAAACAACTCCTGTCCATCACCTTGCTCATCAATCAACTCCAATCCATTGCATCAACTGATCAACCTGACTGTGTTGATAATAATGACAATACTTTGGTTGCACCTTGCTCATCAATCTCCCCCTTTGGAATTATTGGCAACACACGTAATTGCGTGCAATTACCTATAATTCTTTGGCATGGACGAACTACCAGCGTCCCCCTTCAGGATTGTGACATGGTTTAACAGCCTCCCGAGGTTAACACCCTGGCTTGTAGCGGATACCATCAGTTCGAGCTTTCGGTATAACGACAAGTTCCACAATTGGTATCAGAGCCGATCTTAGGTTCGAATCCCTTCGGGTAACGCTTGGGGGATTGTTGGACTAACCGCCAGCGTCCCCCTTCGGGATCGTGACATGGTTTAACAGCCTCCCGAGGTTAACGCCCTGGCTTGTAGCGGATACCATCAGTTCGAGCTTTCGGTATAACGACAAGTTCCACACTCACCTAGTGACTCTTCTCCAAAATGAAAACTAAAACAAGCTATTTTTGAAGATGTTTTTGGGTGAAGATCTCAGTTTATCTTCTTTTGAGAAGCAAGAAGGCACATTTTCTTATTGACTCCACATTACCAAAAGAAGCATAGAGGTATGTAAACAAGATATGTTGGCAAAGTTTATTGTCATGTCTAAAATGGCTATCCCCTTAGCACATATCCCTTTAGATGAGATAGGATTAATCCCTCTAAGCCCCCAATATTTACCTAATATATGGAAGAAGCTACCTAAATTTATATCGATAATACTAGCAAAATACACTAGCAAAGTCCTGATCACCCCATTAGATCACCTCAATGAATTAGTATTAATATACCAAAAACACAATATCATGGAGTAAGATGTGGCCTTAAGGCTATTAATGGCATCTCTCAATGGAAATGCACTTAAGAAATATAAATCTCTTCCTCCTTTAGATCATATAATGGGACCAATTGGCTTCATTACTCATGGATGACTTCATTATAAAAAGTGAATAAAACATAGTCAAGTTAGCAATGATACGACTCGAGAAGAAAAGGTTTTCTTTGACCATCATAAAAATAGATAGTTAAGTTCTCCTCAGTTAGAAAAAACACAAAATCATAGGTCCTCTAAAGTGAAAATATTATCTAAACAATGTAATAAGGAAGAAATCATCATCATGCCTCAATTGGTTTTCGAAATAATAAAAAATAAGGCACAAAGCAGTAGGAGGAGCAACCCCAATATGAACACGGTTAGAGAGTTCATTGCTCCCACATTTATGGATATATAGGAACACATTATTAAAAACAAAAGGGGGACCTCAAGGTAGAAATTTTATATCTAGAAAGTCCTTGTTGAATCTAAAAATAAACTTCTTGGATGGTGGGTTCTGCATCAAAAACATCCAACTTCTAAAATTTTGGCTCTAATTTTACATATTTTCCCTCTATGCAAATTTTGTAGTTCTTTAGAAACTTTTATTCACTTGTTTTGATTTTATAACATGACTAAATAGTTTTGGGATGTCTTCTACATTTTTTTTGTTCCTTTATTACACTAGATCTTGGAAGCTTTTTGTATTTTGTTTTTGTTAGCAGGATCATTGCCCCAAACTATGGGATATTTGTAGACTCATTCTTCTCAAGCATATTTGGAAGTTTAGATACAAAAAGGTGTTTACTGTTTTTGATCATTCATGGGGTAAATTTCATGAGCAAGGTGTAACCAAAGTATTGTCATTGTTGTCAACACAGTCAGGTTGATCAGTTGATGCAATGGACAGGATTTCATTGACGAGCAAGGTGCAGCCAAAGTATTATCATTGTTGTCAACACAGACAAAGGATCGGTTGATGCAAAGGACAGGAGTGCAGAGGTCATTAGATGGATTGGTTGATGAAGTGAACAAGAGTTCAGAGTAGTCAGAGCTTGTACAGTGATTCTCCAAGAATAACGTAGTGGCCCATATGCAAAAGCTCAAAGAAAAAGACAAGTAAGAAAAGTGTCACGATATCGCGACATGTTGAGAAGCTGGAAAACAAACTATCGTGATATCACGACATGTTAAGAAGCTGGAAAAGAAACTGTAGCGATATCACGACATGTTAAAAAGAAAAAAGAAAAACTGTCATGATTTCGTGACATGTTCGAAGAGAGAGAAAGCGCAAGAAAAACTGTCACGATTTTGCGACATGTTCGAAGAAGAAGCGCATGTAGGGAAAACTATCACGATTTCGTGACATGTTCGATGAGAAGGCACATGCAAGAAAACTATCGCAATTTCACGACATGTTGGCAGAGAAAAATCCAAGTGGAAAAACTGTCACAATTTTGCGACATGTTGGCAGAGAAAAAGCCAAGTGGAAAAACTATCGCGATTTCGCGACATGTTCGAAGAAGCGCAGGCAAAGAAAACTGTCATGATTTCACGACATGTTTGGAGAGAAGGCGCAAGAAAAGAAAATTTTTGTGATTTCATGACAATCTACAAGAGAGGCAGTATGGACGAAAATGTGTCACGATTTCGTGACATGTTTGAGAGAACGAGCTTGCAAAGAAAAGTGTCACGATTTCGTGACAATTTGCAAGAGGAAGCGCTAAGGACAAAAAGTGTCGCGATATCATGACATGTCGAGTTTTCACGATCTAATGACAAGAGGAAGCGCTAAGGAGAAAAAGTGTCACGATTTCATGACATATTGCAGGAGAGAGAAGGTAAGATAAAAAGTGTCATGATTTCATGACATATTGCAAGAAGAAGAGCTCGAGAGAAAAATTGTCGCGATATCGCGACATGTCGTGTTTTCATGACCTGAAGAGAAGAGAAGAGCTAAGGAGAAAAGATGTCGCAATATCGTGACATGTCACATTTTTGTGACTAAGAGAGGAGAGAGAATGTACGGAGATAGAAATGTCATGATATCACGACAATAGCAGAGAGGAAGACTCTGAAGGATGAAGTGTCATGATTTCATGACAGAAGCAAAATGAAAGAGCATGGAAGCAGAAGCGTCGCGATTTCATGACAAATTCAAGGAGGAAGAGCTCAAAGGTGAAAGCGTTGTGATTTTGTGACATGTTCCATTTTTGTGGGCGTAAGGCAGAGAAAAGCACATGGCAGTGAAAGTGTCTCGATTTTGTGACATGTTTCATTTTCGCTGTCGCATGCAAAGAAGAGTGTACGATAGCGAAAAGTGTCACGATTTCGTGACATGTCATGTTTTCACTGGTGCATGCAAAGAAGAGTGTACGACAGCAAAAAGTGTCATGATTTCGTGACATGTCATTTTTTTTCTAGTGCAATCAGAGAAGAATGCAAGGAAGCAAAAAGTGTCACGATTTCACGACATATCATGTTTTCACGGGTGCAAGCGGAGAAGAGGTTAAGAAAGCGAAAAGTGTCACGATATCGCAACATGTGTTTTCACAGATGCAAGCTGAACTATGAAACGAGGCAAAAGTGTCACGATATTGCGACATGTTATTTTTTCATGGTCAACTGCCAAGAAAAAGTCAAAGGGGCAGAAATGTCATGATATCGCAACATGTCATAGTTTTGTGGGTAAAAGTCGAGAAGCATACATAGGGACAGTTGCAGAATAAGTTCATGCAGCAAAATAAGAACTGTTACAGGTGGAGTTACAGTGAGATCATGTAAGCTATAATAAGAAATGTGAAAAAGAGTGCGGTGGTTACAAAAATGCTACAAAGTAACAGGCAAACAGAAACTACAATAGCGGATAGAATCTGACGAAGACCAAGAATTAACAAATAGAAAATATTATTATAATATGTATACAGTAGTGGGTCCGTAGTGCGACAGAAGAACGTGGTTGTATGAGTGCTCTAGTGGGTCTGCAATGCGGCAAAAATAGCACGAGAAACGAGGAAAAAGAAAGCACAACAAAACAAGAAAAAGAAAGCATAGAAAATGAAGAAAAATCAGGTAGACAAAATAAGAAGAGTTAACTAGAGTCAGAACTACAGTTGCAAGGGGTGTTGCAAAGAAAATCATGCAATAAAAATAAAGAAGAGTTAACTAGAGTCATAACTGCAGTTACAGGGAGCAGTTACAGAATAAACTTATGCAGCTAAAATTAGAACAATGCATTAAAGACAAAATGACTGTTACAGGGCTATGACGCTGTGAAACTGTCAGAGCGATGGCCATACCGAGAATCCCAATTAAAGAGACAAATCCATTAATAGGTTGCGTATAAGAATAGCGTGTCATAAAGGAGTTATAAGAGTGGCTATTAATAGGCTACATACGGGATTATGGCAGTTACAGAAGACTTAGGGTTTCAAGATGAAAATATTGTTATAAAAGGGTAGTTGCGTGCAGAGGTAAATGGCTGCTCAAAATTGAAAAGTGTGCCACCATAAAGAGGGAAGGTGCCGATGATAAAAGTATAAATGTGCTAAGAAAAGTAGGTTGTAAAAGTGTGTTGTAAGAGAGCGTTAAGCTCTGTGCAAGAATAGAGAGCAGTGTGTTGCTCAGTAGGAAAAAGTGCTATTGAATAGAGGTATAGTGTTGTGGGTTGTTACAAAGCTAGAAGAATGTTGTAAGAAGTATAGAGAGCTATGAGAGCTGCAAGAGTAAGCCATAAGAAAGGGCTATAAGTGTGCAGTAAAGAGAGCTGTAAAAGAGCGTGTGCTTTGTGAACATGGAGTTGAGATTGAGAGTTAGAAATAGAATATACTGAGTCTCTAACAATTATCCTTATGCTTCCATGAGATTGATTTGAGTTAAGATAGACCAGTGAGGGTCTTGTAACACAGAAGGCATTTTTATGTCAATCAAGATTTAAAATAGAATTCCAAGTTGGTGCTTGGAATTAGGGGTTGGTGCTCCTTTCTGTTGATGTAGATAAATCATGGGTTGGTGCTCCTTCCAGTGGATGCTGGTAAACTGATTGTGAAGTTGGTGCTTTGCAAAGGCTGGATTTGGATGGGAGTCCAAGCAGTCTATTTTTGAGGAGTAGCCAAATCTGGTGAACCTCATTAAATCTTGTGTTATGTGTTGCTATCTTGTTACACTTGTTGCATTTGGTTTTAAGCATTCATTAGTTTTGAATTAAGAGATGAAGATTTAAGTTTTTAATTAGCTGCACTGATTCATCCCCCCTCTCAGTGCCATTATAAGACTAACAATTGGTATCAGAGCCAAGTTCCCAGTTTTGGCTAAATCAATCAGGGTTGATCTTGGATTAGTGCACAATGGCTAAAAAGAACAGATCCTACTTCAAAAAGGCATCCCAATCAGTTTCAGTTTCTGTAGAAGATAAAATTGAACCAAAAAAGGTAAAAGAAGTGAATCTTGAAGTTTGTGATGAAAATCTTGAGATTGAAGTAGATTTAGAAGGTGAGTTGATCTCTGCACTTGAAGAGTTGAGTATAGAAAAGAAAAAGAACAAGAAAATGTCCAAGAAGTTAGAAGAATATGGGGATGACATTGAAGATCTCTTCCTACAAGTTAAAAAGGCCAAGAAATCAGAAGAAGCCTTGAAGACACACCTGGATGATGAGGATGATGCATGCAACACAAGTGAAGAGGAATCTAACAAAGTTATTGTTGATCTAAAGATGCAAGTAGAACAATACAAAAGGAGTGAATATATTCTCAGGTCTCAAATCAATGAGAAAGAGACTTTTTGCTGCCAACAAGAAGAAGAGATTGTTTCATTGAAGAAACAACTAGAAGAGGCCAATATAAGTCTCAAATTTGAGAAGAGCATAGATTTGCTAGATACAATGTTAAAGCAACAAAGAAGCTCCACAACTAAGTTTGGTCTTGGATATGAAGCTGAACAACCTTCATCCTCCAAATGTGTCAAGAAGAAGAAGCTCACTGCTGAAGGATCAAAGCAAGAAAAGGTTGAAGCTAAATCTTCAAAAGGAAGAAAATATCAAAGAAGATCTACAACAAAGCAACCACAACAAAAGAGGTTCTCTCACTCTCACTCTTTTAATAATAATGCTTTTAATGGCTATTGTTCTAAATGCAACCGTTATGGTCATAAGGCAATTTATTGTGGACTGAACAATAGATCAAAAAGTTATGTTGATAAAAACACATCTGCTTTCCTGAGTGAACACCCTGTGTAATGTTTTAAATGTAATGGCCATGGGCACATAGCAAGGTTTTGTCTAAGAACTTCTGTATACAATCTAAGGCAATACCATAGATTTCATCATACACACAGAATGCAATGCAGACAGGGAATAAAACATGTGCAATGTTTTAAATGTAATGGTCAAGGGCACATAGCAAGGTTCTGTCCAAGTAATTTTGTATCTAATCTAAGGCAAAACCCTAGATTTCATCAGACACAAAGAGGGCAACACAGACAGGGAACATATCATGTGCATAAAAGAAAAGAAAATAATCATCCATCAAGAATGCACAAGAGACAACCCCGCAAGAGAAATGTTCAAGTTCACGAACAGGGGAAAAATAGGGAAGTAATTGAAAAGCTCAAGCCCAAGTTCAGGAAAGTCTGGAGAAAGGCAGAAGAAAGGAAATCATGTCTCCTTTGACTGATGGAGGCTACTCCGCCATTGCTCTAAGCAACTCTAGGTGGCACATCCTCAGGGGGAGCAATATTAAAGTTTTATTTTAATGCTCCAATGTATTTGTCTGGGTATCTGAGGATGAAAGGTAAGCAGTCGGGTTATTGTTGTATAGTTGTCAAGTGTGTTGTTAGTTCATGTAGTTGTTTGTGGAGGTGCCATGAAGGGTAGTGATTGAATTGAGAGTCATCACCATTGGTAGTATTGCTTATGTCATTGTTGTTCTGTTGATGGTTCTTACTGCCACTGTTCATAGCTATGGATTATAACAGTTCAGATAAGTTGGTTGAGTGGAAAGAATGTTTGCCCTAGCTGCATATATGTGTTTCGAGCAGCGTGTATTTGTTTTACACTTTGATGTAAAGATTGTTAGATCTTTCATGATGCCTTGGTGAATATTATTTAATTCACAGACAGTTTCATTTTAACTGTTGATAAAATATCAATCCGAGGTTAAGAAGTTTGAGGTTGAGTAAGGGGCTCTATGGTTGGCTGTAAAGTGTTTGAAAAAATGTCTTCTCCTGATTTGCACAGTTGAAAGTAAGGTGTGACCTACAGTAACTATAGAAAACATAGATCAGGTTGTAAATATAAAATGGATTGAGGTAGCCTGCTGGATTCTCACTGCAGAGAGAGACAAACAATTGTCATTAGGTTCAAGCTTGTTGAGAATATCCAAGATGCATGGTGGAGATGTATGCAGATGCTGCTGGCATTGCAGATAAAAAAATTGGCTATATAAGATTATTGTATGCCTTCACTAACAAGGGACAAGTTTGAGTTTGCAAAGCAACAGAGGGTAGTTGCACAAAAGACAGTGGTCTAGTCATGTTCTTACACATATTATATTGGTGAAGTTGACAGTGATGATGTCATTCACCGGTTATTGCTACTACTCACATTATTGATATTGTTGATGCCTATTATGCTTATCATGATGTTGTCAAACAATGAAATGAAGTGGTCACATATTTCCAAGAATAGACTAAGAATTGACTAGCCATCGGGATAAAATTCTCAGGGGGAGCATTTATGCATCTGTTTATCATATTGCTAATGTTTATGCTTTTTGCTAACTATAATAAATTTTGCCTAAGAATGTTGTGCATGGACTCAGGGGGAGTTTTGCAACCGCCCTTTGGTATTATTGTCAAAGGGGGAGAAGAGTTACACGTAATTGCACGCAATTACGTGTGTTGCCAACAATTCCAAAGGGGGAGATTGATGAGCAAGGTGCAACCAAAGTATTATCATTGTTGTCAACATAGTCAGGTTGATCAGTTGATGCAATGGACAAGAGTTAATTGATGAGCAAGGTGCAGCCAAAGTATTGTCATTGTTGTCAACACAGACAAAGGATCGGTTGATGCAAAGGATAGGAGTACAGAGGTCATTAGATGGATTGGTTGATGAAGTGAAAAAGAGTTCAGAGCAGTCAGAGCTTGTACAATGATTCTCCAAGAAGAACGTAGTGGCCCATATGCAAAAGCTCAAATAAAAAGACAAGTAAGAAAAGTGTCATGATATCGCAACATGTTGAGAAGCTGGAAAACAAACTGTCATGATATCGTGACATGTTGAGAAGCTGGAAAAGAAACTGTCATGATATCGTGACATGTTAAGAAGAAGAAAGAAAAACTTTCACGATTTTGCGACATGTTCAAAGAGAGAGAAAGCACAAGAAAAACTGTCATGATTTCGCGACATGTTCGAAGAAGAAGCACATGCAAGGAAAACTGTCATGATTTCGTGACATGTTTGATGAGAAGGCACATGCAAGAAAACTGTCACGATTTCATGACATGTTGGCAGAGAAAAAGCCAAGTGAAAAAACTGTCACGATTTCATGACATGTTGGCAGAGAAAAAGCCTGTTGGTACGGCTTTCATACACACCCCGTGAAGAATGAGCATAAACACCGGTAACACCCACGGGATGAATCCCACTCACTTTAGGATCTAGCTGGTTATCCAAGGTGCGAGTTACAGAGTCGGGTCGAATGTCTATTCACTCTTTTTCGCTTCTGGAATAGATTTCAATATGGACTGTCTGTTACCTTACAGGGGGTTCCTGAACTTGTTCAGTAGTTGCAGAAGTTGTTACTTGTTAACAATCAGATTTAACTTGATTCTTGATCTAGCTCTCATGGGTCAGCAGATTCAAATAAAAGACAAATAAAGAAAGTAAAAATGGATCATTCACGGAAAACAAAGAGAGGGTAGGGTAGGGCAGAAAGAGAAGTTTATCAGACTTTAAACTGTAAAACTTAAAACTACCAATTTCATCTATACTACTCGACTTCACAACAGAACAAATCAAAGAGGAAAGCGTCCAGATTTCTAAGATCACTTTCAACTAAGAGCACAAGGCAAAATGGAACAGATCTAGCAGAAAATTATAAACCGAAGGGAAGTTGGTTAAAACTGGTATCTTTCACCGGTAGCCTAGCTCACACAGTGAAGACAGAGCAATTAGAACAAACTTGAACCTCAAATCTGTAATTTCCCCTAGCAGACAATAGAACAACTGAAGCCTAACAACATATTTAAACTTGATAATGGCAGATTAACAGCATATATCTAACAAACTTTAATGGAACGGATAACAGAAGAAGATACACTTATCACAGATCTATAAAATATTAGGCTCCTGGCCATGCTACCATAGAAAACAGCAAAAGCACATCAACTCCCAGTCCAGAAAACAAAGGATTTCACAAAATTTGCAAGAAATTGCTTATAAGCCTTTTATTTCTAAGTCTCCGCCTCTCGCGATTACATTTTGCAGTTGTATTTATAGACTCAGGACAGATCCTGATCTTTACAAAAAATATCTTTTCTTAAACCCTAAATCTTATCACACTTAAACCCTAGGACCGGGTTTTACAATATAAAGCCACTTTAAAATCAAAGTCCGGATAGAACTTAACCCCTCTGCAAATCAGTGCAGTTAGCTGCCATAAATGGAGAAGATGAAATTCGAATGCCACTTGCATTCACCCGCAACTGCAAATAAATGCTTTCATTAATTCCTGTTGGTGAGCCGGATGAGTCACCACTTCTCCGCTATTCCATCTCTGCATATCCATCCTTGAGTTGAAATGGTCTTCAAGCTATTAAGTCTGCAATAAATCTCCATTGAATGCTTTTACCGGCATCCTCTCCTCTAGCATGGCAGTCTTTGATTAAATCTGCACTTTAACTTTGTCTTTATGGCCTTTTTCCAGTTGTCCCGTAGGTGACAGATGGCTTCCTACATGAAAGACAAAAAGATGCATTAGTATTTTAATAATCATTAAATCAAAGCTTTAACAATTAAAATCAGATTAAAACCGCAAAGTAATCTTGCATGTCGGCCTCTGTTTTATCTGATACGCTCTTTGACACGTGTCACTATCCCAGGACGCCTTCTGTTTATAGTTGTTTTGCATTTTCAGGCCTTTCATGTAACTTTCTCTCTCCTACCGTGATTCTACGACATGTCGCGATTTCGTGACATGTCACGAAATCACGACGTCCCTGGCGCTAGCAGCTCTTCTTCCCAACTTGGTCGCGAAAATGCGACATGTCGCGATTTCGCGACATGTCACGAAATCGTGACACCTTCCTGGCCGCCGCACAACCTTTCCTTTGCAAGCCGCGATACTGCGACATGTCGCGATTTCACGACATGTCACAAAATCGTGCCTGCCCTTGCACTTGGCTTCCCCTAGATTGTTCATGCAACTTGATTTTGCTTCCTGAGTACGATTTTCCTCTCTCTCCAGAAAGTGTCGCGATTTCGCGACATGTCGCGAAATCGTGACCATTTTCATACTTAGCCAATTTTTTATTCTTGCAACCCTTCTTCTCTCTCCTGACGTGAAATTGCGACATGTCACGATTTCGCGACATGTCGCAAAATCGCGCCCTTCCGCACAACTTTCCTTCTCTCTCCTCCTGTCGGTAGCGATTTCGCGACGGTTTCCAAAAATGGAAACGTCGCGATATCGCGACACTTCCAAAAATGGAAAGTGTCGCGATTTCGCTACACTTTTCCGACTTAGCTGCTTTTGCCAAAATTCGTCGCGATATCGCGACATTTTCGAAAATGGAAGTGTCGCGATATCGCGACACTACCAAAAATGGAAAGTTTTGGTTTTCAGTGAATTTATGCAACTGTTTTCTAGATTTTTCTCGGTACCGGTGCGAGATTTTCTTTGTGCATGAATGATTCTAGCATGTAGAAAGTTAAGCTTGAAATAACAATGCTAGAAAGACTTGGAAAAAGGCACAACTTTAACAAAGAGGCAAGCAAAATTGGATTTAAACTTGAAAATTATCAAGAGGGTCCCTGCTGCAAAAATGGAAGTTCAGGGCTTTCTAAGGATGGAATCTCATTTTTCAGTGGGGGTGTGTTGCTTCTCAACAAATGGCGATATCTACGGGTAAAATAGTAGCACTATTTTAGAACCCAGGACTCTAGTTTCAAAACAAAAAGACCATGCATCATGCCTTGCCACAGACATTCTTCACAATAAATTGACTGCCAATTGCTAGCTGTTAAAATTTCCCAAGGACATACTAGGCTGAAATACTTCAAGGAAGATTTCTGATGTGCAATTACAAAGGGTATAAAACTTTCTTCAGGATGACTGGATTGAATGATGAACTTTGGACTGATCAGCTTTTCTAAATTGTAAAAAGGGGAAACCGAGTAGAGCTCTGTTTACTAGTTTAGCCTTTTACAGCCTAGACAGAGTTACCCTTTAGATTTACACGACCCAAATTTACAACTGTAAGGAAGGATCTTCAACTTGGTAAAAGAAAAATAGCTTTTGGAATCTGGCTGCCTCTCTCTCATATAACTCTTTTTTCTTTTTTTTTTTCTTTTTTTTTTATATATCAACACCTGAAAGGCATTAGAGAAATTACAATTTTCTTTTATCATTTGATCAATCCGGAACTGTTTCAGTCTAGGCACTGATAGCCTCTGTGGACACCCAAATAATTGCATGAACCATAGTCCCCTCTTATAACCAGCTTTTCTTGGATTCCCCGGGAGTTCCTCCAACCAAACAGCATAGCAGTTTTTCTATCATTAAAACAACTGTGGCAAGCAAGACACAAAATCCAATCATCTCTCTACCTTTGTTCTGACTAACAAAATAGTTCCACTGTTCAATTTAAGCAGACTATCTCAATTGGAATAATGAACAGAATGGGGCACTAGACTGATCAGCTCAGAATAAAATAATTTTGAAGGCTGACTTTTCATTGATGCTCAGGCAAAGCCAAAGAACAGAATATTTCAGAAGCCAAAGGACTTTGCACAGACTTCCAAGGACAGACACAGGCCTTAAAGCAAAACAAAATAAAACTGTACAGACTAAAACACTGAACTATACAGGCAGCAAAGAAAAAGAAGCAAAGCAACTAAAACTGAAACAAAAGACTGTACAGACTTAAATAAAGGCAAGGATTAACTAAAAACACAGCAACTAAAAACTGTACAGGCAACCAAGAAGAAACATAAAACTAAAAACTATTGAAGCAATTGCACAAGAAAACTAGAACTAAACTAAAGCAGAATAAACTTGCAGAGCTATTTACAATATGTACACATATTACAACTTCTTTATGACTTCATTCAAATGATACATTGGATGGAACAGCGGAGAAATAATGTTTCAAGTATTGACCATTAACGGGGAGGTCCAAAAAATTACCATCCGAGGTCTTGTAAACGGAATGCATTGTTACCCAATATCTCAAGCAATTTGGTAGGGGCCTATCCACAGGTGGTTGCAACTTTGTATGCTTACCCTTCTTCTCATGAGCCTTGTCCCACAGGAGCACCAAGTCAGCCAGTCTGAAAGCCTTCACTTTGGCCCTCTTGTCAAACCACCTTTTGACAGTTTCTTGATGCCTATCGAAGTGCTCCAGGGCTTGGAGTCTTTCATCCTGCAAGTTAGTGAGGTCTAAAACCCGGGCTTCAGCATCATCATGATCTTCAAAATAATCTAAGGCAAATTGGTAGGTGGGCAACTTCAAGGAGATGGGAACAATTGGCTGGGTACCATACAACAAAACAAAGGGAGAGGTCTTAAGAGCGACTTTGTGCATTATCCGGTCAGCCCACAGTGCATATTTCAACAATGTATGCCATTGCCTGGGTTTATCTACTGTAGACTTCTTGATGGCATTCATTAAATTCTTGTTTGTTGACTCAGCCAGTCCATTGCCTTGGGGATAGTAGTTGGATGAGAATCTGATAACTATCCCCATCTGGTATGCCCAATCTGCAAACTCCAATGATTGAAAGGCTGGCCCATTATCACAGACCAAATTCAGGGGAACCCCAAATCTAGTTATGACATTTGATTCAAGAAAATCAATCACTTCCTGGGCTGTACTTCTTGTGGTGGCTGCTGCTTCAACCCACCTTGTGCAATAGTCAATAGTTGTCAGAACATATTTATGCCCTGCTGAAGAATTTGGGTTAATGACCCCCACAAAATCAAGTCCCCACTGCATGAAAGGTTTGTTTATCACAACTGGTTGCAATGGCAAAGCCCGGTTAGCCTCTTTGGCTGCAAAAGTCTGGCACTGATGGCAGGTCCTGACATGCTGATGTGCATCTTTAAAAAGTGTAGGCCAATAATAGCCTGCTCTTAGTATTTTATGTGCAATGGCAGATCCTGATGGATGCCCTACCCCTAGTTTTTCATGAAAACTAGCCATGACTTCACTGACTTCACTGGGAGAAATGCACCTTAGAAAGATGCCAGCATAATTCTCCCTGTACAGAGTACCTGCCTTGAGGAGATAATGAGCAGCTTTTAACTTTAATGCTCTCCTTTGAGTTCTGTTCAAATGGGATGGGCAAATTCCAAACTGTAGCAGATGAATGATATCTCCATACCAATCATCAGATTCAGAATTTAACTGATTAACTTCTTCCCGTAGAGGCACTTCAGCAATGTGTCTGGACAAACCAAGTCCTCTGATCAATTTAGCAGGCCTAATCTCCAAGTCATACTCTTGCAACCTGGTAACCCAATTGCCTCTCAGTTCACCCAACTCATTCTGACTTAGGAGGTATTTCACAGCTGGGTCTGGCACTATGGCATGAGTTTTGCTTCTGAGTATATAGTGTCTGAACTGCTTCACTGCTCTTACTAAAGCGTAAGCTTGTTTGTCTAATCTAGAATATTTCAGTTCAGCTCCCTTCAAATTGGTGCTCTTAAAAGCAATTGGATGTTCTCCAGTTTCCCTCCGTTGAGTCAAAACTGCAGCAAGTGTATGTTCTGAAGAGAAAGTGTACAGGTAAAAATCTGCATTGAAGTCTGGGCTTACCAGGACTGGTGCTTGTTTAATGGCTGTCTTGATTTCTTGGAAGGCAGCCTTAGCTTCTGGGGTCCAGACAATCTGGGCAGTCTGCTTTAACATGTCATTCATTGGCTTAACTATCTCTGCAAAGCCGGAGATGAACTTCCTAACAAAGTTTATCTTTCCAAAGAATGACCTCAACTCTTTCTTGGAGTTGGGAAATGGTATGCCAGATATGGCCTCAACTCTTCCTGGATCCATAGAAATGCCATCCTTTGTGACTAAGTGCCCCAGGAGCTTCCCTTCTGTTACACCAAAAATGCATTTCTTTGGATTCAGAGAAATGCCAAACTCCCTGCACTTGTTAAACACAGACTCTAAGTGCTTGACATGGTCAAATCTGGATTTGGAGAAGACTGTTAAATCATCCATGTATACAACAATACATTTGCCCATAAGCCCCTTGAAGGCATGATCCATTGCTCTTTGAAATGTTGCTCCAGCATTTATTAAACCAAATGGCATCCTCTTGTAAGCAAAAGTCCCCCACTTGGTGGTAAAAGCAGTCTTCATTCTGTCTTCTTTCTCCACCAATATCTGGTTATAGCCTGAGAAGCCATCCAAGAAAGACATTATCTCTGATCCATTAACAATTTGCAGGACTTCATCCATAGAAGGCAGGGGGATAGTTGTCCTTTTTCGATGCCTTATTTAAATTCCTGAAATCCACACACAAGCGGATCTCCCCATTTTTCTTCCTGACTGGCACCAGATTGGCCACCCAGGTAGAGTGCCTGATGGGAAAAATAATTGCTGCACTCAAGAGCTTTTCTACTTCTTTCAGGATAAGGGGTTCTAACAGAGCATTAACATGCCTCTGTTTTTGTCTGAAAGGCTTGCAAGATTCTTTCAAAGGTATGATGTGAGTGTAAACTTTTGGATCAAATACCTTTAAATCTTTGTATGACCAGGCCATTACATCCTTGGATCTGTGCGGGAAATCAATCATATTTCTCTTTATTTTTGGATCACGGTCCTTTGCCAACTTGATGTTCTTTGGATCCTCCTCAGTGCCTAGGTTCAGGTCTTCAGTCCCATTGTCTGTGGCAGCTACAAAATCCTCAGAATTCACCCTTTGCCTGATCTTGTCAACATCAAATAGCCTTTCTAGCTCCACCATTCCTTTTGGGATCCTGTTGTCCTTCAACCTCATGATTCCCCTGTCATCATCCAACTGTTCCAGCAGGGTGTCTCTTTGGCCTTCATCAATTATAGCATTCTCAAAGGTGTTAGTACTCTGCAAAAAGTTTACAATCTGTTGATCATCTGAGAAAACTTGAAAGTTGTCTATATTGTTTGGAACTGAAGGACAGGGGACTAACTCAATTGAGAACTTATCCCACTTAAAATCTTCCAATGGCTTTAAACTTGCAGCTGAAGATGCCAGGACATCAGCATGTGAATTTTGTTCCCCGGGTATGTGTGTCAGATTGAATGCATCAAAGCCTTCTACAAGATCCCATGCCCTGTGTTTGTATCCCTTCAAATAGGAGGCTTTACACTGGAATTTACCCCTGACTTGACTTGCCACTAATTCTGAATCAGTGAAAACTTGAATGTTTTTCACATTTTTATCCAAAGCAAACTTTAAACCTAAAATCAGAGCTTCATACTCTGCTAAATTATTAGTACATGGGAACTGCAGGCGGTAAGACATAAAAAATGTCTGACTTTGAGGCCCTTTGAGGACTGCCCCTGTTCCAGAACCCTGCTTACATCTGGCTCCATCCACATGAAGTGTCCAGACTTCATTAGTATGTACAGGATGAGCTTTGTTAAACTGGTTACTCTGCCTAGCTATCAAATTGTAGACACCAATATCTACCTCTGCAATATTGACAGTTTCATTAGCTGCATTGTACTCTGTAATGGTGTGCTTGTACCTGGGTTCTCTGTCAACCCGCAACTGATTTGCCACTCCTTTCCATGGCAACCACATGTGTGAAAAATCTGTTGCCAGGTATCCATTTAGAGACCTAGACCAATCCCTACTCAACAGCATCCCATACCCCACTGGGATATCCACAACTTGGATTTCAATCTTATGCTGAGCCCTAGGCTCAGAGGCTAATTGGATGTGAATATTTTGAAGCTCTCCAACAACTTTAACTTCTGACTTGTCCAATTGGACGACTCTTCTTTCAGATTTCATTGGGGTCAACCCCAATTGCTGACAAATGGCCAACGACATAACATTAGCAGATGCACCTGAATCTACCAAACAATTATGTAAGTTCTTCCCAAAAATTCTGACAGTCAGTAAAAAGGGGGGAACTTCAGTTTTTTCTTTGTACATGGCTAGATTGGCATTTGCTATTTTCTTTCCCTTGTCTACAGGTTTAGCAACAGGGCCAGAGTATGTCTTTATCAGGTTGTCTCTCTGCTCCGAAATCTGTGCCGACTCATGCAGAGTAATGTTGGCCTTAATATTTTTCATATCCTCCACTATGTTATATCCTTTGTTAAGTGGAGGAACAACAACATCTGGTACTCTCTGAGCTCCTCCCTTTGGTGGAGGTGGATTATTGCTTGGAGAGGGGTCCGGAGGAATATTGTGAGAGTTGTCAGGAGGAGTTGATGTGGTATTTGGCTCGGGATTCCTGTTCCTCAGGTTGTAGCTATCTCTTCATGCTTGTTGGAAAGCCTGTACTTCATCTATAGGCATTTCAACTACATTCTCAGATTCATCCGGGAAAGAAAAGGAATCCAGGACCATGGCTGCACTGTGGCCAGATGAACTTGGGCCATCAGCAGTTCTTTGATTTTTAGGGGAGATCAGATCACCAGACAAGGCTTCAAATGCATTGCAAAATTCCAGACAGTCCAACTCCCCATGCTGAGAAGTGGCATGTATTCTGCACCAGTTGGGCGGAGCTAAATCACAGATGTTCACATCATGAGTTTTACCCTTGTAATCTTTATTAGGTTCATATGGGGGCTCGTTAAATCTGTTTGGCTGATATGAGTATCTGTTGGGATTGTCACCAGTAGAAGTTTGCCTTTTAAAACTCAGAAAATCATTGGCCAACTTTTGAACAATCTTTGAGACTTCTTCAATCCTTGCATTGTCAACCTCTTTCACTGGGTTCTGTACATTCTCAACAGGTGCAGCAGTTGATGGACTTGCCGATGGTAGAGTCTGACAGACTGGCAGCATCATCTGATGTGGAATGGGATTAAACACAGGAGCAGCTTGTGTGATCAGAGGAACTTGCTGAGCATTTAAAGGTTGGGGTCCCAACTGTCTTTCCAGAATCAAAGCTTCTTTGTAGGCTTCGGTCAAATTGGTAACAGTGGCATCTCTCTTCAAGAAGACAGAGGTCATGGGATCCAGGGAATTTCTAAAAATCTCTAATGCCAAGTCAGCATTAGGTACATAATACCCGAGTAAGTCTACCATAGGCTTTCTGGAATCGACATTATAGGATCCGATAGATTCACTTAATTCCCTTTTGATGCTAGAAAATTGTTGATATAAAATACTGGGGTCTATCACTTCCCCGAACCGTGACACAAAAAATTTCTCTAAATCATTCCAGCTGGTGATAGAATCATTGGTGAGGTTTAAAAACCAATCATAAGCTCCCTCCTGGAGAGTGAACGGGAAGAGTCTACGAGGCAACATCCTCATGCTTGTACATTTAATAACTTCAGTGCATTCTTGAATGCAACCAAGTGTTCTTCTGCAGTTCTTGTCCCATCATGTTTGTACCTGGGGAGATATCTTTCTGGATTTTTGGGCAAGTCATGGGCTATACCCGGAATGTTCAAAGCTGTGGAGCCCAACCAATTTGCCATAGCTAATGGATTGACAGGAATATTCTGAGCTCTGGTTGGAGTGACTATCAATGGTGATAAAACTGTCTGTGATAGAGATGTGGCCCTTATGTGGCTACTTCTTCTCGGAGTTTCTAATTCAGGAACAAGGAGCTCTCCAGCTCTGGGGTGGGACCTTGTTACCCTGTATGTAGAATCCAGTTTTCACAAGCACTTATAACTTTGCAGTTCTCAACGAGTTCTGTATTTGGCAATTTAAAACACTGTACTGACAACTTACAAAAATCGTATCGACAATTTATAAAACTGAGCCACTTTTAAATGTTAAAATGCCAGACTCTGGATAAAATACAGTATTTGTCAAGCACCACATACAGTCGGATTTCCCAACTCAAGTGCACTAAGAACAGATGTTCTCGGCCCTCCTTCTAGCGCCAATTAGATGTTGGTCCGACTTTCATACACACCCCATGAAGGATGAGCATAAGCACCGAAGACACCCACGGGATGAATCCCACTCACTTTAGGATCTAGTCGGTTATCCAAGGTGCGAGTTACAGAGTCGGGTCGAATGTCTATTCACTCTTTTCCGCTTCTGGAATAGATTTCAATATGGACTGTCTGTTACCTTACAGGGGGTTCCTGAACTTGTTCAGTAGTTGCAGAAGTTGTTACTTGTTAACAATCAGATTTAACTTGATTCTTGATCTAGCTCTCATGGGTCAGCAGATTCAAATAAAAGACAAATAAAGAAAGTAAAAATGGATCATTCACGGTAAGCAAAGAGAGGGTAGGGTAGGGCAGAAAGAGAAGTTTATCAGACTTTAAACTGTAAAACTTAAAACTACCAATTTCATCTATACTATCAGCTTCACAACAGAACAAATCAAAGAAGAAAGCGTCCAGATTTCTAAGATCACTTTCAACCAAGAGCACAAGGCAAAATGGAACAGATCTAGCAAAAAATTATAAACCGAAGGGAAGTTGGTTAAAACTGGTATCTTTCACCGACAGCCTAGCTCACACAGTGAAGACAGAGCAATTAGAACAAACTTGAACCTCAAATCTGTAATTTCCCCTAGCAGACAATAGAACAACTGAAGCCTAACAACATATTTAAACTTGATAATGGCAGATTTACAGCATATATCTAACAAACTTTAATGGAACGGATAACAGAAGAAGATACACTTATCACAGATCTGTAAAATATTAGGCTCCTGGCCATGCTACCACAGAAAACAGCAAAAGCACATCAACTCCCAGTCCAGAAAACAAAGGATTTCACAAAATTTGCAAGAAATTGCTTATAAGCCTTTTATTTCTAAGTCTCCGCCTCCCGCGATTACATTTTGCAGTTGTATTTATAGACTCAGGACAGATCCTGATCTTTACAAAAAATATCTTTCTCAAACCCTAAATCTTATCACACTTAAACCCTAGGACCGGGTTTTACAATATAAAGCCACTTTAAAATCAAAGTCCGGATAGAACTTAACCCCTCTGCAAATCAGTGCGATTAGCTGCCATAAATGGAGAAGATAGAAATTCGAATGCCACTTGCATTCACCCGCAACTGCAAATAAATGCTTTCATTAATTCCTGCGGGTGAGCCGGATGAGTCACCACTTCTCCGCTATTCCATCTCTGCATATCCATCCTTGATTTGAAATGGTCTTCAAGCTATTAAGTCTGCAATAAATCCCCATTGAATGCTTTTACCGACCTCCTCTCCTCTAGCATGGCGGTCCTTGATTAAATCTGCACTTTAACTTTGTCTTTATGGCCTTTTTCCAGTTGTCCCGTAGGTGACAGATGGCTTCCTACATGAAAGACAAAAAGATTATATTAGCAATTTAATAATCATTAAATCAAAACTTTAACAATTAAAATCAGATTAAAATCGCAAAGTAAACTTGCATGTCGGCCTCTGTTTTATCTGATACGCTCTTTGACACGTGTCACTATCCCAGGACGCCTTCTGTTTACAGCTGTTTTGCATTTTTAGGCCTTTCATGTAACTTTCTCTCTCCTATCGCGATTCTACGACATGTCACGATTTCGTGACATGTCGCAAAATCGCGACACCTTCCTGGCCGCCGCACAACCTTTCCTTTGCAAGCCGCGATACTGCGACATGTCGCGATTTCACGACATGTCACAAAATCGTGCCTGCCCTTGCACTTGGCTTCCCCTAGATTGTTCATGCAACTTGATTTTGCTTCCTGAGTACGATTTTCCTCTCTCTAGAAAGTGTCGCGATTTCGTGACATGTCGCGAAATCGCGACCATTTTCATACTTAGCCAATTTTTTATTCTTGCAACCCTTCTTCTCTCTCCTGACGCGAAATTGCGACATGTCGCGATTTCGCGACATGTCGCAAAATCGCGCCCTTCCGCACAACTTTCCTTCTCTCTCCTCCTGTCGGTAGCGATTTCGCGACGGTTTCCAAAAATGGAAACGTCGCGATATCGCGACACTTCCAAAAATGGAAAGTGTCGCGATTTCGCTACACTTTTCCGACTTAGCTGCTTTTGCCAAAATTCGTCGCGATATCGCGACATTTTCGAAAATGGAAGTGTCGCGATATCGCGACACTACCAAAAATGGAAAGTTTTGGTTTTCAGTGAATTTATGCAACTGTTTTCTAGATTTTTCTCGATACCGGTGCGAGATTTTCTTTGTGCATGAATGATTCTAGCATGTAGAAAGTTAAGCTTGAAATAACAATGCTAGAAAGACTTGGAAAAAGGCACAACTTTAACAAAGAGGCAAGCAAAATTGGATTTAAACCTGAAAATTATCAAGAGGGTCCCTGCTGCAAAAATGGAAGTTCAGGGCTTTCTAAGGATGGAATCTCATTTTTCAGTGGGGGTGTGTTGCTTCTCAACAAATCCAAGTGAAAAAACTGTCGCGATTTCGCGACATGTTCGAAGAAGAAGCACAGACAAAGAAAACTGTCGCGATTTCACGACATGTTTGGAGAGAAGGTGCAAGCAAAGAAAACTATATTGATTTCATGACAATCTACAAGAGAGGCAGTACGAACGAAAAATGTGTCATGATTTTGCGACATGTTTGAGAGAAAGAGCTTGCAAAGAAAAGTGTCATGATTTCGCAACAATTTGCAAGAGGAAGCGCTAAGGAGAAAAAGTGTCGCGATATCATGACATGTCGAGTTTTCACGATCCGATGACAAGAGGAAGCGCTAAGGAGAAAAAGTGTCATGATTTCGTGACATATTGCAAGAGAGAGAAGGCAAGATAAAAAGTGTCACGATTTCACGACATATTGCAAGAGGAAGAGCTCGAGAGAAAAAGTGTCGCGATATCGCGACATGTCGCATTTTCACGACCTGAAGAGAAGAGAAGAGCTAAGGAGAAAAGATGTCGTGATATCGTGACATGTCACATTTTCACGACTAAGAGAGGAGAGAGAATGTACGGAGATAGAAATGTCATGATATCGCGACAATAGTAGAGAGGAAGACTCCAAAGGATGAAGTGTCACAATTTCGTGATAGAAGCAAAACAAAAGAGCATGGAAGCAGAAGCATCGTGATTTTGTGATAAATTCAAGGAGGAAGAGCTCAAAGGTGAAAGCATCACGATTTCGTGACATGTTCTATTTTCGTGGGCGTAAGGCAGAGAAAAGCACAAGGTAGCGAAAGTGTCATGATTTTGCGACATGTTCCGTTTTCGTTGGTGCATGCAAAGAAGAGTGTACGGTAGTGAAAAGTGTCATGATTTCGTGACATGTCATGTTTTTTCTGGTGCGTGCAAAGAAGAGTGTACGATAGCAAAAAGTGTCACGATTTCGTGACATGTCATGTTTTCACCAGTGCAAGCAAAGAAGAATGCAAGGAAGCGAAAAGTGTCACGATTTTGTGACATGTCATATTTTCGCGGGTGTAAGCCGAGAAGAGGTTAAGAAAGCGAAAAGTGTCATGATATTGCGACATGTTGTGTTTTCACGGATGCAAGTTGAAATATGAAACAAGGAGGTGAAAGTGTCACGATATCGTGACATGTTATGTTTTCACGGTCAATTTCCAAGAAAAAGTCAAAGGGGCAGAAATGTCACGATATCGCGACATGTCATAGTTTCATGGGTAAAAGCCAAGAAGCATATATAGGGATAGTTGCAGAATAAGTTCATGCAGCAAAATAAGAACTGTTACAGGTGGAGTTATAGTGAGATCATGTAAGCTATAATAAGAAATGTGAAAAAGAGTGCGGCGATTACAGAAATGCTACAAAGTAACAGGCAGACATAAACTACAGTAGTGGATAGAATCTGACGAAGCCCAAGAATTAACAAATAGAAAATATTATTATAATATGTATACAGTAGCGGGTCCATAGTGCAACAAAATAACGTTGCTGTATGAGTGCGCTAATGGGTCTGCAGTGCGGAAAAAAGAGTGTGGGAAATGAGGAAAAAGAAAGCGCGGCAAAACAAGAAAAAGAAAGCACAAAAAACGAAGAAAAATCAGGCAGACAAAATAAGAAGAGTTAACTGGAGTCAGAACTGCAGTTGTAGGGGGTGTTGCAAAGAAAATCATACAAAAAAAATAAAGAAGAGTTAACTAGAGTCAGAACTGTAGTTACAGGGGGCAGTTATAGAATAAATTTATGTAGCTAAAATTAGAACAGTGCATTAAAGACAGAACAACTATTACAGGGTCGTGATGCTATGAAACTGTCAGAGCGATGGCCATACCGAGAATCCCAATTAAAGAGACAAATCCATTAATAGGTTGCATATAAGAATAGTGTGTCAAAAAGGAGTTACTTACAAGAGTGGCTATTAATAGGCTGCATGCGGGATTATGGCAGTTACAGAAGACTTAGGGTTTCAAGATGAAAATATTGTTATAAAATGGCAGTTGCATGCAAAGGTAAATGGCTGCTTAGAATTGAAAAGTATGCCACCATAAAGAGGGAAGGTGCCACTGATAAAAGTATAAATGTGCTGAGAAAAGTAGGTTGTAAAAGTGTGCTGTAAGAGAGCGTTAAGCTCTGTGCGGGAATAGAGAGCAGTGTGTTGCTCAGTAGGAAAAAGTGCTGTTGAATAGAGGTATAGTGCTGTGGGCTATTACAAAGCTGGAAGAATGTTGTAAGAAGTACAGAGAGCTATGAGAGCTGCAAGATTAAGCCATAAGAAAGGGCTGTAAGTGTGCAGTAAAGAGAGCTGTAAAAGAGTGTGTGCTTTGTGAACAGGGAGTTGAGATTGAGAGTTAGAAATAGAATATATTGAGTCTCTAACAATTCTACTTATGCTTCCATGAGATTGATTTGAGTTAAGATAGACCAGTGAGGGTCTTGTAACATAGAAGGCATTTTTATGTCAATCAAGATTTAAAATAGAAGTCCAAGTTGGTGCTTGGAATCAGGGGTTGGTGTTCCTTTCTATTGATGTAGATAAATCAGGGATTGGTGCTCCTTCTAGTGGGTGCTGGTAAACTGATTGTGAAGTTGGTGCTTTACAAATTCTAGATTTGGATGGGAGTCCAAGCAGTCTATTTTTTAGGAGTAGCCAAATCTAGTGAACCTCGTTAAATCTTGTGTTATGTGTTGCTATCTTGTTACACTTGCTGCATCTAGTTTTAAGCATTCATTAGTTTTGAATTAAGAGATGAAGATTTAAGTTTTTAATTAGCTGCATTGATTCATCCCCCCCTCTCAGTGCCATTGTAAGAATAACAATGGCACTGACTCATTCTTCTCAAGCATATTTGGAAGTTTAGATACAAAAAGGTGTTTA
>JAQPPZ010015391.1:0-34804 GCA_028583015.1 Wollemia nobilis
TAGTATCTTATCTACCAAAAAATATATATATATTTTTGAAGTAACATTTTTACCCAACTTTTTCCTTGATCTCTTAATAATCTCCACCCAAATTTTACCCTTAATACCAAACCATTACATATCTCATGAGAAACATCCTTAGAGTAGCTCATAAAGATCTACAATGCTCAACGTGAGTCGGTATCATGCATAGTATTTGGTACTTTTGATTAGTTGTTGACTTTACCATAAATATTGTATTTCAATTGAAATGGCTCAATGTAAGTGATTGTGATTTAGGTGGTGATGATAGTGCATTATTTATAGCACCTAAATAATCTGGTTACCACATCCCTTATGGAGGAGGAGGAAAACAATTTGTCCTCTTTTTCTCAAACAAAGAAGACAAATATTAGGTTGTAGTTGTTAAATTCAATATATATTCAAATACCTAGGATACAAAGAGCCTTAGTCATGTTTGCATTGTGATGTGGGATAATCCACATGAAAGAGAAATGAGCAAAAATATTTGGTGGGCCATTTAATAACTTCCCAAACATAAAGAGTATAGAACGACTAAGGAAAATGACCATGGAGTTAAAGAGGAAGCAGTGCAAGGATAATAAAACATGGAAACTAAAAAATATAGATTAAAAAAGGAGAGAAGAGATTCGATGGGAGTGTGAAGATGGCCTAGGAGGGATAGAAACATGTAGGGAAAAGAAGAATTAATACCATGGTTGACAATATTTTTTGATGTAATAGTGTACAAGTTTTGAATAAAATCATATCTTTTCCCAAACCTTTAGTGTGTGTACAAATGATGTTCATATGAGAAAATATGGATAGAATATTATGAGTTTTGTGTGTAAGCTATAACCATTTTGTAGGATTCAACTATGATTTTTGATTCATTGCCCACATCGTAGTTGCATTTCATAGAAAATATCTTTTACATGGGAGCAATAGAATGCATAATCTATAAGAAAATTTATGATGGGCATGTGATACTACTGAACAATGGATTATTTCTATTTAACATACCAATTCTAGTCAAACATTGTGCAAGGAAGAAGAAAAATGCCATATATATTGTAGAATATTTAGTTCAAGGAAATCTAAGCTCGATCGTTCAAAAGGACCTATCATCTCAAAGTGTCATTACCAAGTGTCTCGTTGGAGTAGGACAATATTGTATTGTAAGGAAACCATCTAAATAATTGTCATATTGAGTAAGGGATGTTGTTGTCTTAGGAAGAATTGCACTGTATATTATACAAACCAAATAATTAGACAACCATACAATGGATATTATTATACGATGAGCTTGATCATACAAAGAAAATATGTGTACAATAATAATAGTTGTATGATAAGAAAAATACTTTCATATGAAGTAAATGGTCATACAATGATGGTAGCTATCATACAAAGCTCTAGATAATATCGTCAGAAGATGTTATTGTCTCACCAAAGAATGGAAAATTTTCTTACCATTTGAACCTTGTTGATGGCACATGTGAAGACCATGAATTTGATGGTAGTAGGTTGAATTGATAACTTTCTACTTGAGAATTCCATCCATAGGAGAACTCCATTCTCTTATATACATCATTTGGTATTAGAGCTAGTTGCGACACATACTAGAGGAAGTGATGTGGGTATCTGGTTGGAAGAGAAAATGATATGATCTATCAACTAAGATGAAAGGAAGGTGAATCAATCAGATAAAGGAAAGTATAAAAGGCTATAGTGTGTGTTTACAAGGGTATGGTGAGGATAGATAGTGAGATTTAGAGTGGAATAGAGATTTCAGAAATTTACCAAAGATTGTGAACCATTTTGGTGATAAAAATAATTTGTTAATACAATAAATTCCTTTTTGTGTCCATTTATCTCTTTTGGAGTCTGTGAGTGCACTGTGAATTAGAATTATGTGATTCATGTATTTTTCTCTATGTGTTGTAGATTATTGGGTGAAGAGATGCTACAAAATTTGATCGATTGATTGCAGGTTATTGGATGATTCAATTTTTGGCAATTTGAGTTATTTTATGTTGTCATTGATGTCACATGAATTATTGATGTCATATGGATCACATTGAGTTTTTATGGGCAAATGATATCTTGGAAAGCATGGATAACATCAGGGTTTTTGTGAAAACCAAGGTAGGAAAAATAAAATGTTTTATTTAAAACTTTGGATGGTAGATTTGAAATGGGTTTTTCTTAAAACCTAGGTTGGCCTTTCGTTTCATCGAAAAAGGCACCCCGGTGATGGAGATATTTAATTTTAAATATTTAGTTTAAATTTTAATTATTTAAAATTTAAATTTAAATTTTAAAATTAAAATTAAAGTTAGCGCCGATGTCTAAAGAAAGAGGGAAAATCAATAATGCGCCAACGTCATCAAAAATGAGGAGAAGACTATATAAAGGGGGATCCTAAGGTTAATTTGAAATTCATCCTTGCTCGTGTTAATCATTGGCTAAGCATCAAAAGAGAGCTCATGTGAAAATCATTTTGAAAAGGGAGACAACGAATAAATACAAGGTTGATCGAAAGTCCAAGACATTGTGGGCAGAGTGGTGCATTAGAAATTGGCTTTTTGTTAAGGTGTGTGGCAGTGCTTTACGTCAAGGTTCGAATCTCCTTGACTACATTCGAAGGTATTGGAAGGAAAGCGCTCGAAGCACTTTTAGTTTGCGTGGAAGGGAGGAAGGACTTAAGGCACGTCATACCTTTTCCTTTTGAATGAGTGGCTAGCTTGTGTGGCAACCTTAGCCACGGCTAAGGCGTTCACAGTGTTTGCAAGTTGGGGGTTCGAATCCCCTTGACGAGTTAATTACATTTTGCTCTAATTAATTTTGTTGATGCTCTAGGATAGGAGTTATAAGGTGGTTAAGGAATAATTAAAGTTTTTAATTAAACTTTATTTTTATAAGGTCTATGATTATTATTCCAGAGGTGGATGAGTTGTTGATTTATTTTGGTATTCATGAAATTGAAAATTAAGATTTAGGAGAAATAAGGAGTTGTTATAAAATATTTTTGAGAGCCTTATTGATTATTATTATTGATAAGGGTTTTATTAAAAAGGACTTTGGTGGATGTTTTTATTGAGTTGGAGTAAAAAGGTGTAAATTGAGTTATGCTTATCTTGTGATTATTATTTGAAGTCCACTAATCCTTATTGATATTGGAAAGGAAAGTTGTATTTAGTGTGGCATATTTTGTGGACAACTTCTTGGCATCAAAAAGGTATGGGCACATTCTCCTATTGATTGGTTATGGTGGTTGATTTTTGAAATATCATTGGAGTGAAAAGGATTGATTGTGGTTTTCTTTTCGAAAGTGGTTGGTTAAATTTAAGGTTTTCTGGTTTGAGAGTTGTGTTTAAACCTTGTTTTATAAGCATAGTTGTTGAAGCCCATTGGTTGTGAAAGAACTTTAAAAGAACATGAGTATCATTGTTATGTGAGATTTATGGTTGAGCATTATTGGAAACATTTGAGTTGGTTGATACATGTTTGGACTAGGGTTTTTGTGAGAAAGAGTAGTCTCTTGTGGTGATTGGTTGAGTTGAGTTGATTGAGCCTAGTCAAGTGATTGTGTGAGGTGATTGTTCAAGTTCCATGAAACAAACTATTCCATAATTCTTATTTGAGTTGAGAGTGATAAAACATATTGAGTCTCTAAAAATTCTCTTTATGCTTCTATGAGTTGACTTGTGCTCTTTCTTACTACTGCTATCTGAGTTATTAATGCACACTGCTATATTTGGCTATTCTAATTAAGGACATTAATTGATATTGATTTGGAAAATAAGTAAAAAGTGGTATTATACTATTCACCCCCCCTCTCAGTATAAGATTGTGTTCTTCATCAATAAGAGAAATACAAACTGCATATTGACTATTGTCTAAAGAGTAGGGATTGCAGACTAAAAACTGTGACATAGCTAGAGACTGTTGACTAGAAATGGGTTTTTATGATGTTAGAAAATGCCACTGAAAGGAATCCCATCGAGCCTGCTAAATTTGTCTGATTAACTTGGCCGACACTAGCTTGTCATCCTGAGAAATGCTAACCTAAGACTACAATAATAATACATATCATATAGAGTAGTGTCGAGTCATTGTCATCTCAATATTATACCTTGTCATATTGAGACAATATCTCATCATGTAAAGCTATCATATAAGAAGATAAACTTAGTCATATATGAAGGTGAACTCAGTTGTCTATGAGGATGAAATCAACCATATAGAATAAACCATCTAATATTTGTTGTCATCTAATAAGATGAACCCAAACTTCTATGAGGATGAACTCAACCATCTAGAAACAATCATCTAATATTTTGCTATTATCAATCATCAAAATCATCGTTAGTCTGAAGTCTTGTCATCAAGAGGATGCTTGTTTTTTGGAGCCATTTAACCATCCAGGAGTGTTGACAAAGAGAAGTGATAGCCACTGGAATCATCGATTGAAGAACTTATTAATCACTAATGATAAAAGAAATTATTCAACCACTCCTTACCACTGCATCATTTGGTATCAGAGCCAAAATATCTTTGAGGTGTAATACATGTAAAAGGTATGATGGCATTTGGGTAAGAATAATACCACGAGGCCCTCGAGTTGCAGATATTATCAAGATTTTGAGAGAGATTACTGCCTAACTAGAGGTAATAAAAACTACTCAATGAAGAGGTATTCATCTTGAGGAGATTAGTGACAATGACAAAGAAGAGGCTAGCCACACGAAAGCTCAAGAGGAAGAACAAGGGGAAGAGGTAGAAGAGCGATTGATTTGAAAAATCTCCAATATGGGACGAAAGCCAAAGATAGAAATCTCATCATACAATGGAATATTGAATCCAAGGGAGCTCATAGACTAGATTACCAAAATGGAGTAATTTGATTTTGAATCAATAGAAGACCCCAAACGATGAAGTTGGCCCATATAAATTTGAAGGAGGATTCATCCTTGTGGTGGGACCATGTTCAAGATAAAATAAAAAAACATGAAAGGATTAGAACATGGGAGAAAATGGTCACCAAGTTGAAGGCCAAATTTCTTTTGTCTAACTGTCAATTTTCTTTTTAAAAAATTTCAAAATCTAAGATAGAAATATATGAGCATGAAGGAGTACACAGAAGAATTTTATAGCCTTAGCATTCAGGCTGGTCATGTGAAGGTTGATGAAGAGAAAGTGTTAAAGTACATTAATGGACTATGGATATCTATACAAGATGAAGTCAGTATGATGAGGATAAGGATGATAGAGGAGGCCTACCAGTATGCCTTAAATGCAGAGGAGAAGTTGTTGTGAAGGCAACAAAATAATAAAATATGAAGAGGATAACTCTCATGAGGATGAGGATAAACAAGCGATGGCAGAGGACAATAGGAACTAGAGGGAGAAGCTAGTACTTTTCATAGTTATTATAGCCACAACATTAGAGGAGGTGTAGACTCCTCATAAGGAAGAGGTATTTTTGGTCAAGGTAGAGGTAGAGGATTCTCTGGAATATGAAATAGATGCAAAGAAGATGGTCATCAGGTAGTTGAATTTCCAACTGCTAAACAAAGTGGTAATATGGGAAAGGAGGTCATGAACCATATTGTGCAAGCTGAAGAAGAAAGTATTGCTTCCCTAAGGTATGTTGAGGAACTTGATCAAGGAGAATCCCTCATGATGAAGAGAGTGCTATTGAAACTAGAGAAGAAAGAATGTGAACCTGTGTGGGTGAAATTTTGTGCCTCTTTACCCACTCTTATTTTTTGAGGATGATGACATCTTAGAGCCAGTTAATTTTGAAGCATTTATGGAAGAGGTAAACTTTTGAAACCAAGTGGATAAGCAATAGAACAAATCTCTAAGACTAGAATCAAATGAAATAATGGATAGGGGTATGCTCAAAGGAATATCCAAAAGTCTTGCCCTAATAATTGGATCAAATAATGGAATCCCAAATACCCAAATGGAAGAATCAGACTATAGTATAGTGATCGCAAGTCCTAATTTCTCGTCCTCGAAGTGGGATGAAACTTTTAGAAAGTAGCATCAAAAGTTTGAGTTGAATCCTCCATCCCAAAAGAGCGAAAGACTAAGGAGATAACACATCTATGATCAGAGCCGACATCAAAAGGAAGGAAGAATAAATAGGGGCCATAATAACATCTTCCTTGGCATGAGCTGACAAAAAGCGGTTGAAAGTATGTAAAGCCCGTAGAAGATCAACTAGACTTCCAATTGCTCGAAAGGGTAAAGTAGATAGAATTTATTGCTCAAACAGGTTTGGTAGGAGTGATCAAGGGTCCAAATCTATACTAAGATACTTGACTTCCTCTATAAAATCATAATTCTTCTAAGTAGCATAACATTAGTAGATCTTTTGACCGTTTCAATATGATTCTCCCTCCTGATACCATTAACTGCTATATTTTGAATTTATTGTAGAGTCTTCTATAAAAGGTGGAATGCACGTCATTCCAAAGGGTGGCTCTATGGCCTTTACAATTCATATGTAATTCTTCATCGCTTGTATATAATAGTGAATCACTGTTTGGTCTCTCAATCCGTCTTTCATTCTACTTTTTCCTTTGTGTGAATGTTTATTTCTATGATAGCCATATGATTTGGTTCACTTAATTTTGCTATCTAGCTTTTGTGAGTCTAGTCGGGCGATTCTAGAATTTGCATTCACCATTGGGTGTCGGGGTTTATTTCTATTAAATCCAACTGGGTGGGAGTGCTTTAATTTTGTTTCCTATATTTCATGCACCTTCCCACTGGTTCTAGAATTCGTCCCTACATGCTGCATTTAAGGATAAATAATAGGTAGGGCAGGCTGATATGTTAGGTGATTCACTATTTTTTGCACCGACGATGTTGAAGGAGTATGTCTTGATGCATCCATACCATGTCCTTGTCAGTTCTAGCTATGACCTCCTTTGCTTTCTTTCTCATTCCCTTTCCCCATTTCCCCCTTTGCAACATAGTTAGCTGGAACCTAAGGAGTTGACCTTATTTGGAGATCAATTGCCTCTACCTCTCCCAGGCCAAGCAGTCATTCAATACTATTCGGGAACCTCCAAGCGTGCCTCTCGCTTGATTAGTACTAGTTTTTGCACCAATAGTTTTTGGTAACTTTGCTAGGGAACTCAATGAGTTTTCGTGTTTGAGGAAATTAGAATTTGGTGATACTCAGGTTTATCCATATCTTTTAAAATCACCTAGAAACTCCAACTATGCAGCATATCCACATCATGAGATCAATTACCTTTTTTTATTGAAGATTTTTCATTTCTCGAAGGGCCCAGGATCTAATGAGTAGCCTTGATATTGCTAGAGGAGAAATCATGCTCATTTGGTGACTCCCATCTGGTGGTGTAATCCAAAGGTTATAAGAGATTGGTGCTTTAATGGCACAACCAATTTTCCCTGGTTGGAATGATCAAGTTCCCCTTTGCCTTCCCCATTTGCATGATATCCCTAAAGCTATGCTAGAATTTTTACCAAGTTATGATGGCGTTAGATGATGAGTGAAGGCACACATGGAAAATATGGCTTCTCTGGCCACCCTTCACAATATCATGCATGAAGATGTAATGATCAGGTTGTTGGTCGCTTCTCTTCATGGCAGAGCATGGCTCTGGTATAAAACCTTGCAGCCTAGGAGCATCTTCATATGGGTAAATTTAACTAAAGCTCTCTAGGATGCATTTGGTGAACTCGAGGATATCTTCCAACTACTAAATCAGTTCACATTTATCAAGAGAAACCCTCTTGAGAGTGTGGTAGACTTTAATGTCCAATTTAGTAGTATTTGGGAGAAGATTCCAAGCCTACTCCTCTTGTCCTCAGCCCAAGCATACATGTTCTACATCTGAGCCTCCAGCCTTGATATGGCGCTCCTCCTATGTCAATCTGGGGAGAAAATATTTCTCCAAACTTATGAGGAAGCTATCAAATCTGAACAAATATTAGCAAGAAAGTAGTAACCATCACAGCCCTACACATGTATCTAACACATAAATTCAAACTCACATCCTAAAATAATTATTTACAACAAGACCAAATAATGTAATACCTCCAAAAAAAATTCCTCCTCTAACAGATCACTTTTAGTCATACATTCATCTGATGTTGGTGCTTTTAAATTTGTGCTATGCTTGAGAACACACATACTAAAAATTTTATTCTTGATCTCTTGATAACATTTGATCAGATCGGGAACTATTAGGGAGATGGAGGAACAATCGAAAATTATCTGTCAACGTCTCAAAGAAGCCATGGATCAATAAAAAATCTAGAGGAGCTCATGCCAAATCAGAAAATGGGATCACCGTTGAAAGAGAAACCATCTGCGGGACTGGTGTAGTAGGTCAATCTTAAAAACCTATCCCCTGGTAGGTCACCACCCAAAAGGTAAAATGATGTGGCAAAAGCTATTACCATATTAAGTTTTGAGGGCCTGAGCATAAAAGAACTCAGGAAAAGAGAGAATAATTATGAAGCTATCGCAATTCTGAGCCCATGCAAGTAGTTTCCATACAAGCAAAGGCTCAAATTCAATGTAATTTGGCCTGTCCATTACAGATTCAGAGGATGAAAGGCACAAAAAACCTAGGCTCAGGTGTGCCCGGCATGCAATATTTTTGCAAAAATTAAATAAAGTTTTGCCCTACGCATAGCCGCTTATGAGGTGTCATCATGATATTTGGGACTTGCAAGGATTTTGCTTTAGGAAAAAGTTATCCAAAAAATAATCTTGGAAATATAACATTCCTCCCCCATATCCATGTTGTCCTCTTAGTTCTCATTTCTTTCATGTATTGTTGTTATGACTCCGTAGCCCAATGGATGCATCCAATAACTATCAACCTCTTATCTTACCCTTAGGAGCTACAACAAAAAGCCTTGGGACTCTTAGATGAAGGTACAAGGTGAAGCAAGCATGCTATAAATAGCACCCCATGGGTAGATGCATATGAGACCAAAAAGTGTAGACTACAAAGCACAGTTGAAACAAAATGGCCTCCTGGTTGATAACAATTAATAAAAGAGGATCATTACTAGATTTCATAAAGAATAAAGCCTAGGACAAAATAACAGAGTATTAATGGCAATCTATCTGCTCTTGGAATGTATCAGATCCATAGTGGGCTATGGTTAAAGGGATTCAACCCAAGAAAGTACCTCATCAAGAAGGACTTATATCCTATCAATTTCATTCAACAAACTTCGGGTTGCTTTTCCCTTCGTGTCTCCCATTTTCTCTATCCTCCCCTTTCTTTCGCCTTCCCCTTCCCTTTGTTACCTGCATCTCTTTTGGTTGAATACAAATGCTTATTTTTGTATCAACTATTTGTAAATGCTTAGCTGAGGATTTACGATAGCTTCTAGGATATCAACATTAGCTCTAGGTGTATCGATCATCGATGATCACCCTTAAAAGCGAGAATGCATACCTATATGAGGGTAGTCATTCATGTTACCCTGAGTTGCCTAAATCATCACTTCCTTTTTCAAGTATCCCATCCTTGGTGGTCTATTCTATCTATTCCATCCATAGATGTACCTAGTTGTTGCACATCAATAATACATTAGCAGCACCATAACCTTCAAAGATAAATCAATGTAAATAATGCACAGTCATTCTAAGAATCTAAACTAGGAATCAATTAGTCATTTAACAATACATAGTCTATTAGGCAAAATATTTTCCAACGTGGGGCATGGCATTGAGGTAATTGATGATAAAAGGATTGTTGAGAAGGTATTGAGAAGTCTCCCTAGGAAGTTTGATCTGGTTATGATTGCTATTAAAGAGTCTATATATTTATCAAAACTAGATCTTGTTGAACTACTTGGTAATTTAGAAACTTAAGAGCACATGATGAAGGATAGATATGAAAGTCTTAATCAAGCATTTCAAGGCAAGTTGAAGATGAATGAACAACCATCCCATTAAGAGGAATCATCATCTACCTCTTTGGTACCATAATTCTCTAGAGGCCATGGAAGAATTTGTGGAAGAGATTATGGTAGAGGACATGCAAGAGGAAATAACAAGTCAAGAATCAACCCATAAATATTGTGACTATTGTAGCAAGGATAGCCATGATAGCTTTTGTAGCTCAATACTCAATGTAAATAACCATAGAATCATATATAATAAACTTGCAGTAAAATGGACTTATAAAGATAACTCATAAAATAATATGAACTCAGAAATAACTCAAAAATATTTACAAAAAATCACTTGGAAATGCTCACAAAAATACTGAAAATGTTATAGAATAAAGGTCTACTAATGCATGCTATGTGCAATGAATTTTCAATACCAATTACAATGCTTTGTCACATAAATATAATAGTATGTGAATATTCATATGAAGTACTCTTGACCTTCACTCTTCTTTTAAACTCCTCACTTTCCTATTCTAAGGACGGATGTGCACTCTTACATAATGGACACTTGTGCACATCCACACTCACAACACTTGCACATTCAATTACATGATACTTGTGCATTTCCTGCACATTATTACATTAAATGAACTCTAAACTCACACTCTAATCAAAGACACACACCTAATATAATATTTTACCAAGGTGGTACATAAGCATGTACCAAATAATATAATATTCTCTAACAAGCCATATTTAACCATATTGCTATAAAATGAAAAAGTAGGAGAAAATATTTTATTACAGTGAATAAAAAGATGAAAGTCTCTTCCTATTTTTATAGATATTTTAGGTTATTGAATATTATGTTTGCTATTTTGATAGTGGATATTTAAACCACATGATTGGAAATAGGAGCTGGTCTATTGAACTTGATGAGAATGTCAGAGGACAAGTCAAGTTTAGTGATAATAATCAGGCGAGTATAGTAAGATAAATAACTCTTTCCATCACGAAAATGGTTTTTAATATTTTTATATGCATGACACTTTATATATTCGAGGAATCAAGCATAATATATTGAGTATTGGACAATTATGCTCAAAATATTATAAAGTTTTTTTTAAACAATTATTGTAGAATTCTAAATAATATTAACAATCAAGATGTAGTTGAAGTGTTTAGGTTAGAAAACATGATGTATATGCTAAAAATACAACTAGTTATGGAATGTTTGAAGACCACCATCGATTTGACATGGTTAGGTATAAAAGGTATGGACACCTCAACTTCAACTCATTAGATAGAATGCAAAAAAAGGAGTTTTGTTAGAGAGTTTCCCACATTTATGAAGCCTCTAAATAATGTATGCAAAGGATGTATTTATTTATTTATTTTTTATTTTTTAAATTTACATGGTGGAATCGGTAGCCGCCACGAATCCGGGAAGGCTGTCCAGCTTTTATGGCCACCGCAGTATTCTGCGATGTCCGCCCTAGAAGCCGCCACACAGATCTTCACGCAGTCCGCCCCTATAACCACCATGCCACAATCATTTTAAACCTTTTACGCCACTGAAAGCACCAGGAAAGGGACAAGCAAAGGATGTATTTTTAGAAAACAACATAGAGAGAAGTTTCCACACCACAAGTTTAGAGTTGATAAGCCATTATAATTGGTGCATGTTTGTCTATGGAGCTAGGTAGACCTTAAGCATTGGTAAAAGCTCATATTTATTATTGTTTGTTGATGATCATTCAAGAATGAGTTGGATATATTTCTTGCATGATAAATTGCAATATTTTGATTATTTGAAGATGTTTAAGGCTTTAGTTGGAAAGCAATCTAGTTTTTGTATTAAGACCTTAAGAAATTACCAAGGAGGTGAGTTCACTTCCACTGAGTTCTAAGAATTTTGTAGTATCTAGGGAAAAAAGGGGAGTTGACAATCACCTACACTACTCGATAGAATAGAGTGGTAGAGCAAAAGAATAAAATCATAGTGTAAATGGCCCATTGTATGTTGAAGGAAGTGAAGTTAACAAACAAGTTTTAGGATGAAGCTATGCATACAATTCTCTACATTCTTAATTGGATCACTATAAAGTTGGTAGAAAACTCTACTCCCTATGAAACTTGGCATGGTAAGAAGCCAAGTATTGGTCATTTGAAAATATTTGGTTCCACATGTTCTATACATATTTGTAAACAAAAGAGAAGAAAACTTGATGAGAAATCTATCAAATCTATTTTTTTTGGCTATTTTGATGAATCCAAAGATTATAAATGTTATGATTTTTCTACTAACAAGTTACATGTTAGTAGAGTGTGGTCTTTGATGAAGTGGGAGCATATAGTAAAAAGACTAAATATGTTGTTGGCCTTCCCACAAATTGATTAACTAGCTCCTAACAAAAATGATGAATCCTTGTAGCTAAAAAGTGAAGAAAAAGTTAGCTCTCCTGTGTTAGATAGTGACTCTCCATCTTCAAGTTAATCAAGAGGGAGTATTGGTACAAAAAGGCTTAGTAATTATCACCCTCAAACACAAATGCTGGATGAGGATAGTACAAGGAGAGTAACTAGATTACAATCAGAACAAGGTGAGAATATATTAAATTATGCATTATTGTTCTCTTATAATGTTGATCCTTAAAATTTTAGATAAGTATGTGCTAATGAAGATTCGATAAAGGCTATGGAAAATGAAATTGGACAAGTTGAAAAGAAAATGATACTTAGGATATTTTTTCTCCTCCAAAAGAGAAGACTATAGTTGGTATTAAATGGGTTTATAAGCTAAAATATAATATTGATGAAAGCATAGCTAAACACAAGGCATGATTGGTAGCCAAAGGCTATGTTCAACAATAAGGAATAAACTATGAAGAAACTTTTGTACCAGTTATTAGATTGGAAATGATAAGATATCTTCTTGCACTAGTTACCCATATTAGTCTTGTTGTATATCAAATGTATGTAAAATCAGCATTCTTAAATGGATATTTGGTGGAATAAGTTTATGTAGATCATCCACAAGGATTCATAGTTGCAAGTTATAAACACAAAGTGTACAGGTTGAAGAAATATCTTTATGGGATTTGGTAAGCACCTAAAGCTTGGTACTCTAGGATTGATTCATACTTGCATAAAAATGGCTATGAAAAATGTTTGCTTGAAAGTACATTATATAAAAGGGTAGTTGGAATATCTTATTGTCATATGTTTGTATGTTTATTATATAATTTTATGGGTAGCTCCATTATCTTGTTGAAGCAACTTTAAAAGGCTATGTTGGATGAATTTGAAATGAGTGACTTGGCCAAAATGCAATACTTTCTTGGTAAAAAAATAAAGCAATTTGTTCAAGGTATATCTATTATTCAATCCAAGTATGTTGAAGATCTTCTAGTAAGATTTAAAATTAATGGTTGTAAATATGTTAGGAATCTAGTAGTTGTGGGTTACAAATTTATGGAGGATTCTTCCCATCTCGTGGATTCAACACTTTATAGGTTTTTTGGATGGTAGATTGATGTACCTTATAACTACTAGGCCAAATATTATGTGTTTTTTATCTTGGTGGAAAGATTCATATACTCTCCTCATAAGTCTCATTGGTGGGAAACTAAGAGAATCATTGGTTATGTGAGTGGTACAAAATATTTTGGTTTATGTTATTATGGTACTAATTCTTATGATGTTGATATCTATACAGATGCAAATTGGGTAGGGATCCTTGGTGATAGAAAAATTAATTCAAGTTATGATTTCTTCTTTGGTAGAAAATTGGTGTCTTAGAGCAACGAAAAGCAACAAACAATTATTGTGGCTACAACTAAAATAAAATACATGGCTACATCATTCACTTGCACTCAAGCCATTTATATGGAAAGACTCTTTGAAGACTTGGGAATGAAGATTGATTACTTTATTAATATCTATTGGGACAACACCAATGCTATATCCATGACAAAGAATTTGGTGCTTCATAGTTTGAGTAAATATATTGACATACACCACCAAATCATTCATGACTTTGTAGAATATGAGTCTATAACTCTCATGTTTTGTAAATCTGAAGATCAAGTTGCTAATATTTTCACAAATGATTTGAATAGAGATAGATTTTAGAATTTGAGAAAATTTATTGGAATACAAAACATTGACATCAAGGGGGAGAATGAAAAATTTATGATGTCTAATATTTCAATCCTCATGTGTGTCACTTGGCATTGACAATTATAGTTTGTGATTTAAAAATAAAAATAAAAATACACACTTCTTGCAAAAGTGCTTTATTGCTAATTTTAGTTGAAAAGGAAAAAAAACTGTAGCTAAAGAAAGAAAAAAGAAGAAGACGGATTTCTAATTTTATCTGGATTTTAATTTTAGCCAAATTAGAATTTTTTATTTGGATATAATTTTATCCTGATTGCATTTTTAGTTGGATTAGAATTTTATAATATTTTTTTAATCTAATTTTTATCCAGATTGCAATGCATGTAAAATAAAAATAATATTACGTCCGGATTGCAATGCATGTAAAAGAAAAATAATATTGTATTTAGATCTACATTTATAATTTATTCAAATCTAATTTTATCCTCACCAGTTTGGGAAAACGAGGTTTATATAATAAGGATATTCTAACCATTTTACAAGTGTCTCTTCAAGGTCTTTAGAGTTTTGTATTTTAGTTGTTTTTTTAATAAAATACTACTACTGGTGAAGATGATTTTCCTAATCTTATTGGATTTGACTTGGTAATGTTTTTAAGACCTATTAGCTGAATTTAATATTGCTTTTTGTTAGATTTTGTGTCATTATTATAGATGAATTTCTATTTTAGTTTATGTGAAATTTACAACCAGTATTAATGTAAAATAATTCTAGCCATTATAGTTTTTTTTTCTAGTTTATTGTAGTTCTTTAGATTTCTTCAACAACACTTGAAATCTTTAAAATGATCTTTCTAATGAATGGTCATGATTTTTTAAATATGAATAATTTATTAATAATTATAATTTATAAGGACATGCAAACACAAGTACCATAAGTAATATTAGTACTAGAAATAAGAAAGATTTCAACCCCTCATCATGACATTTTTTATGATAGTACCTTATTTCCATTATTAAATGCTTTAGTACATGTTGTTCTTAATAAGTCCATAATATCTCACAATCACTACCAATATGGAACAACCCATGTATTGAAAGAGGAGGGTTTTCACTTAAGAATATTTATTGTATAAAAGTTTTTCATATGATTTTCATTGTATTGTGTTAATATCAATGATGTATTTAAATAATTATTTCCAAGTTGCATCCCATATAGAATATACTATATATTTTGTTACAATAATGTAGGCAAGAACCTATCTCCTAATCTAACCTAATTGAAAACTAGATTAGGCTACATATTACATAAAGAAAAAAGTCTTACAATTTTGCAATTTGCTTCTTTAAATCTTTTTTGTTCCTTGGTATGATTGATGGGATATTTAAAAAGATTTGAAACCTATAGAATGAGCATTAGAACTTCAATCAAATACTTCTAATGCAAATTATTTATCAATGTATGCATCTATATAAATATGTTAGAATAAAGTCCATAGATATTAACACCAAAGCGAATTATGGTGTCATTAAAGCACATGTAGCACCAAAAAAACCAAATATACTTAAGAATAATATGCATAAAAGTAGTTATGATGACATTCTATTCATGAAACATACCAAGTAAAGCATATGCTCAATATACAACACTAATAATAAAGCATGTGTAACACCAAATAAACCAAACATACTTAAGAATATATATCTGGTTATATATGCAATAATAATATATTCATGAATCACACAAGTAAAGAATATCCTCAAGATGGACAAATAATAAATATGATTGGAAATAGTTCTAGATGAACTACCAAATATCACAAGACAATCTACAAAATAAAACTATAGACATTGAAGTCTCTAGTCTCCTACAAATAGGGTGTTTATACTATTAGTCATCTGTAATTTAATGTAAAATTGTGTCATTGGTATCTTATAATGTAAAACCCTTTAGACAAGATACTATGAGTTATATGAACAATCCTTTTCAAACTTGCATTTTGACTTATCACTTAGATGGAAGGATATTGAAAAATTGAGGCAACAAAAGTCTTTAAACCATGTTCAAAATAAATATTTGTATCTAAGGACACCTCTAGTCCTTGAGGAAACTACAATGTTGGTTGTGGAGCCTAATTAATTTATAGGTCTTGTTTTCAACTGCACTTGGACCCACTACGCGAAGGAGGGGGGTGTAGAGAGGTATCAACCCCCTACTAATATCGCCATGGGAGGTCCAGGTAGGCAGTAACAATTCTTTGGAGCCCTCCCCTCGTAGGGGTTTCGGGGTGCTGCCCTTGAAGCTAACAATAGATGTTTTTTCCTCTATATAAATTTGGACCATTTGTTATTAGGTCACAAATCGAACGGTGGATTTTAGGCGAGTTATTTACCCTATAATTGTAATGCACTTTTATAAGAGGATGATGTATGGAGGCTTAATGTAGTGTTCGATGTGTGCGACTATGTAGAGAAGGGTTTTCTAGAAGGAATAAAAGGCATTGTTATTTTCTTCGTGTAGCCCATATTGGGTGAATTATGTTAAACATGTGCCTCTTGTGTATTGCATTATTATTTTGTGTTTTATTTTTACATTTAATTATTGCTCGTATTTTTTTATTTAATCCTAAAAAACGGTATTAGAGCTTAGGGTTTGAAAAATGCACTTGAAAGGAGGGTTTCCAGTTTGAGTGGGAGCAATGACAGAAGAAGGTATATTTAGTGTTAACAAGTTTAATGGCCAAAATTATGATCTATGAAAGATGCAAATGGAGGATTATATTTATCAGAAGGATCTTTACCTACCATTAGATAGAATAACAAAGAATTCAGAGATGAAAATGGATGAAGAATGGGAAGTTCTGGATAGAAAGGTACTAGGAACAATACGATTGTGCCTGACATCGTCGGTGGCCTTCAATATTTTAAATTAAAAGACAACAGATAGTTTAATGAATGATTTGGCTAAACTGTATGAAAAACCCTTAGCTTCAAATAAGGTATTTCTTATGAAACATTTATTTAATATGCATATGTTAGAAGGTGGGTCTGTTACTAATCATTTAAATAAATTTAACACGATTACCAATCAATTAAGTTCTGTAGGAGTAAAATTTGATGATGAGGTTAGGACTCTCTTCATTTTGTGCTCATTTCCAGAAAGCTGGAATTTCTTGGTAATGGATGTGAGTAATTCTATCTCTAGTTCAAATACTTTAAAGTTTGATGATGTTATTGGTGTTATCCTTAGCGAGGAAATATGATGAAAAAGCATAGGTGAGACATCAGGTAATGCTTTGATTGTGGAGAATAGGGGAAGATAAATGGAGAGAGGAAAAATCCTAGGGAATCATGGAAAATCAAATAAAGGTAGATCCAAATCCAAAGGGAAGTAGTTGGAATGCTAGTATTACGAGAATAAAGGACACATGAAAAGAGATTGTTGGACTCAAAAAGAAAAACAACAAGAAGAAAAATAGGGTAATCAAAAAGTAAACATAGCAGGTGATGTATTACAAGATGCTTTAATCCTTTCACTAGATTATATTAATTATTATTAGGTTCTAGACTCTGGTTCCCCATATCATGCGACACCCCATAGGAAATATTTTCTATATTATGTTCAAGGTGATTTTGGATAGGTCTATTTGGGTGATGATAGACCATGTAAAATCATTGGAAAGGGTAACATACAAATAAAGTTACATAATGGAAACCAATGGTTGTTGAAATAGATAAGACATATTCTTGATTTGAGAAGAAATCTAATTTCCATAGAGTAGTTGGATTGTGAAGTATGTACAATTACATTCTTAGCAAATTCATGGAAGGTTGCTAAAGGATCACTATTATTAGCAAAAGGAAATAAGGAAGGTACATTGTATGTATGTACTAGTAATATTGATCTTTCTATTGCTTTAGCTTCTACAAGAGCAAATATAGCTTCATGGTATCATAGGCTTGGGCACATGAGTGAGAAGGGGATGCACATTCTCTACTCAAGGAATTTGTTGCCAGGTTTTTGTGAGCATTGCGTTTATGAAAAATAGAAAAGAGTCATATTTCTCAGAATTAGAAAATAAAAGAAGAGTGAAAAGCTAGATCTTATACATACAAATGTATGGGGACCAGCTCAAGTATCATCTCTTGGTGGCTCTTATTATTATGTTACGTTTATTGATGATACAACTAGAAAAACTTGGGTTTATTGTATTAAAAAAATCAGATGTCTTTGATACTTTTAAGAAATGGAAAGCTTTGGTTGAGAATGATATAGGAAATAAGCTAAAGTGTCTTAGATTAGATAATGGAGGTGAGTATTGCAGTAAATATTTTGACAGTTATTGTTCATACCATGGGATTTGTAGAGTGAAGATGGTTCCAGGAGCTCTACAATAAAATAGTGTGTCAGAAAGGATGAACAAGACTATCATGGAGCGTGCTAGGTGTATGAGATTACATGCAAGATTACCCTTACAATTTTGGGTAGATGTTGTGGATACTGTAGTTATTTTAATAAATAGAGGACCTTCAAGTTTCCTGGATGGTGGGATTCCATAAGAGGTATGGATAGGTAAGCCTATTAAATAATTATTTTTTAAGACTTTCAATTGTGAAGCATTCGTGCATATTAGTAAAGAAAATAGGACTAAACTTGAGGTAAAAATCTAAGTGTTTTTATTGGATATGGAGTTAATGATTTTGGTTATCGCTTTTGGGATTATGCAAATCATAAAATATTTAGGAGTAGAGATGTAATATTCAACGAGAAGGTCTTGTATAAGGATAAGTTGCAGGGAAATAAACAAGAAAAAGTAAACTTAGAATACATAGTGCTTGATGAAATTAAAACTCCAAAGGTGCTAGAATATCAACAATAGCAGCAAAAAGCACCTCAAACTTCCACAACTGTTGTTAGCTAGGATAAGTAGACCTCCTAAATTTTACTCTCCTTCATTATATTATGTATTATTGTCTGAATATGGTAAACCAGAAACATATGAAGAAGCAATGCATGTAGAAACCAAGAAAAAGTGGGACTAAGGCATGAAATAGGAGATGGAATCGATAAATAATTAGACTTGGGATCTGGTTCAGTTGCCTGTAGGAAAAAGAGCATTGTAGAATAAATGGGTTTACAGGGTAAAAGAAGAAGATGGAGGTAAAAAGAGGTATAAGGCTAGACTGGTTGTAAAGGGTTTTGCACAAAAAAATGTATTTATTATGATGAAATATTTTCTCTTATTGTTAAAATGACTTCAATTAGAATTGTTTTAAGCTTAGTGGTTGTAGAGGATTTACATCTTGAACAATTATATGTAAAAATAACTTTTCTCCATGGGGATTTGGAGGAAGAGATTTATATGCAGCAACCACAAGGGTATGAGGTCAAAGTATGTAGGTTGAAAAAGAGTCTGTATGGTTTGAAGCAAGCTCCAAGGTAGTGGCATATGAAATTTGATAGGTATATTAGATCAAGGTTATAGTAGATGTTATTCTGACCATTGTGTTTATTTTAAGAGATTGGATAATGATAACTATATTATCATATTATTGTATGTAGATGGCATGCTTGTTGCAGGGTCTAACATGCAGGATATAATTGTGCTCAAAATAAAATTGGCATATTCATTTGAAATGAAGGATTTGGATGCTACAAAGAAAATCCTTGGTATGAGAATAACAAGAGACAGGAAAAATCGTAAATTAACAGTCTTAGAGTGAGTACATTGAGAAGATGTTGGAAAGATTCAATATGTAGGATGAAAAATCCGTTAGCACACCTTTGGCCAATCATTTCAAACTGACCAAAGAGATGTGTCCTAAGACACAGGAGAAGATAAACTACATTTCTAAGATTGCAGTTGGCAGTTTGATGTATGCGATGGTGTGCACAAGGCCATATATAACACATGCAATGGGAGTTATGAGTAGATTTATGAGCAACCCAAGAAGAAGGTATTGGGAGGCAATGAAGTGGATTCTCAGGTATTTGAAAGGTACAATCACTCAAGTATTATGCTTTGGATGTTCTAACACTACTTTAAAGGGATATGTCAATTCAGATATGACAGGTGATATAGATAGCAGGAGGAGTACCACAGGGTATGTTTTTACTGTAGGTGGAACTACAGTAAGCTGGATTTCAAAATTACAGAATGTTGTTGCTCTCTCAACAACAAAAGCAGAATATGTTGTTGTTACAGAGGCTAGTAAGGAGATAATTTTGTTACAAAGGTTTATGTAGGAGTTGAGAAAGAAGCAGGAGAATAGCATATTATATAGTGACAATCAGAGTGTCATTCATATTGCAAAGAATTTAGCTTTCCATTCTAGGACTAAACATATACATACCAAGTACCATTTCATACGCTAAGTGTTGGAAGATTGATAGTTAAAATTGGAGAAGATACACACTAGCCAAAATCCTGTAGATATGTTCACAAAGGCAGTAACTAGGGAAAAATTGAGCTCTCGCTCAGTTTCAATTGATCTTCAAGCATGACAGTAAAAGGTGAGAAAATTTTTAGGTCTAAATTTGAAGCATAGTCCGTCAGGTGTAGTATAGGTGGAGTTACTGTGATTAGTCTCCAAGTGGGAGATTGTTGGTTGTGGATCCTTATTAATTTAGAGGTATTATTTTCAACCGCCATTGGACCCACTCCGTGAAGGAGGGGGGGTGTAGGGGGCATCATCCCCCTACTAATGTCACCATGGGAGGTCTAGAAGGGGGTGACGATAATTCTTTGGAGCCCCCCTTGGCGGGGGTTTGGGGGCAATGCCCTCAAAGTTAAAAATAGATGTTTTTTCCTCTATGTAAATTTGGACCATTTGTTATTAGGTCACAAATCAAACATTGGATTTTATGTGGGCTATTTACACTAAAATTGTAATGTGCTTTTATAAGAGGATGATGTATGGTGGCTTAATGTAATGTTCGATGTGTGCGGCTGTGTAGAGAAGGTTTTTTTGGAAGGAATAAAATGACTGGTTATTTTCTTCATGGATGTAGCCTATATTGGGTGAACCATGTTAAATTTGTGTCTCTTGTGTATTACATTATTCTTTTGTATTTTATTTTTACATTTAATTATTGCTCGTGTTTTGTTATTAATCCTAACATACAATATATGTGGATAACTTGCTAATTAAATTATGAATGTTGACTGTAGCTATCTTGTATGTATGAAAAAGAGAAATCAGTCCTTTAAGGACTGCAAACTTCTAGGTTGATTGAATATATTCCATATGTTAGTAGAACTATGATACCCTTTTTAGATAGCAATATACTATTATTTCTTAATAAAATGCAAAGGAGTTAATATTTTTAAAAAGTAACTTGCTCCACCAAATTAAATAGGAAAGTTCATACTATACCAAAGGAGAACAACCTTCTAAAATAAGAGAATTGGAAGTAATCTCTAGACCATATCAAATACCATGGATTGAAAGAGAGGCATACAACTAAAAAATGAATAGCATTCACATGTTCTCTCTATAAATTACCCTTTCCAAGAATAATATTGTTGTAGCTTGTTCCACTTGATATTAAAATTAAACTTTCCAAGTGTCATTCTCAATAAAGACCAGTGACCACGTAAATATGTTTCACTTAAGTGTATGGTACAAATACGATCTCTTTTAGGGGTTGGGTTGATTGATATAATAAAAATATTGGCTTGAGAAACAAGTGATTCAATTTAATCCAAATAATTTTTGGTAAATTGCACACAATTAATCTTCAAAAATAATTAATAGAACTAGAAAAATACTTAATAATTATATAAGCATAAAATTATTAATTAATAAAACTAAATAAAAATATGATTCAAAATCATTCAAACTACCAAAAATGAAAATAAATAAATATTTTTAAAATATATTAATTAAAAATAATAATAATATCAATAACCATCCACAATAGTTAAGATGACTTTCTTTTTATAATATCCAAATCAAAAGTGTTTTGTAATTATACTAATTTATAATATTAATTCTTATTTTAATTGTAGTTAGATGACTTTTATGAAAGCTGATCTAAAAAGTGTCCTAGTAAAATGTATTAAAAACTAAAATAGTTTAGTCATATGTTTACATGCATTCATTAAAGTAAACACTTATTAAATATTCATATTTTTAATATATTTTTCATCATTAAATGACTTTATGTGAAAGCAATTTAAAATAAGACTTAATAAAAAGTATTAAAAACTAAATTGTTGGATCACATGATTACTAGACGAATTTAAAGTAAGACCTAATAAAAAGTATTAAAAACTAAATTGTTGGATCACATGATTACTAGACGAATCGATCATCCAATATTCATAGTTCTAAAATATTTTAATTTCTTTGTGATGTTGTTCATTCAAAACCTTTCCACCTATAGTATCTCTTGTACTACTTCGAAGAACCCCATGGTAACCTTGGAAATGCACCCCTCTAGAATAGCATACACTTCCCCTTCCCTCTTTGGGGTCCAACGTGGATCCTAGATTATCATCGTGGACATGATTACAAGAAGGCAATTCATTGAGCTCCGAGGTCAGTCATCAATCATTTTCATTCATATTGTGAGGTGTATCAAAGTCAAAAGTGTCTTGAATAGGTGGAGTAGGCACTCTTCTTTAGGTCATTATCATTTTCAAAATACCTCATTGATGAGGTAATGTTTTATTTTTAGTTTTTTTTTTTTTCAAATTAGTTTTATATTTTTTTCATTAATGTTTTTCAGATAAGTTTGTTAGGGTTTGGACTATTGGTGTCTTTTCATGATTCTCTTTTGGTTGGTTGCGTATATTTTTATAGGTGCTTAAGTTATTTGGGAATGCTATAAGATGCAATAATAAGAAGATAATGATTACCCCATGTCATATTTAGTTGGTAGTTAAAAACAACAAGGAATTGAGCAAACTTCTTGGAGCCATCATCATCAATAACAATGTTTTAATAAATATTCATAATATTTTGTTAATTAAAGAAGAGTAAGAAGGTCAATGATAAATTTGAACCTGAAACCTAATTTTTATTTTGCTATGGTGTTTATGAATGCAACGATTCTATCATTGATGCATTGTTCATTAGTTAAATGAACCTCGTAGGAGTGTTTTAAATAGATCATTAACATAAATCAGTTTTTTTTTGAAATTTTATGTATAATTTTAACTACCTGAGGGGTTTTATTGGTGTAAATAATTATCTTTAACTTTTGGAATTTTAATATTGAATATGAAAGGTTCAAATTTAGGACTATGGACCATTCACGCATTTAAAATAAAATAGAAGTTTTTTTTACTGAAGATTATTAAGTTTTTCACCGTATTTCTAAAGAACTTCTTCCTTTCTCCATGAAGGTGGTGTGTTTTTAGATTGCAACCTTTTACCTTATTTTCAAGATAAACTTAGTTTTAAATTGGATATTAGGTTGTTGAAAGAAAAGAATGTCTTTTACCTCATTTTTTGGCTAGAACTTTGTGCGAAGCCAAATGTTAATTTACTGACGAAAAGGAAGACAATTGTTTCTTTACTCAGGCAGGTTGGATAAGTCCTTATAAATCTATGTAAAGCTTTATGAAGAAAATTACCTCTATTGGGTGTCATTGTTCTTGACAAGGGAAGGTGCACAATCTTTGTAGGCTTGATCACCAACAATAATTGATTAAAACTTTTGAGGTCACCCTAGACAATGTATTACTATGTTGGCCTCAATTGATGCCTTCATGAAGAAATTGTTCAATAAGTTCACCACATTTTCACGGGTTTACGTAGGATACTTATGTGGTCAGGGTTTTAGGTTTTCTTTCGGAAGATCTATGTTCAAACCATTATAAAGTGTGTGTGTTAATGCACTTGTGTAAAAAAAAAATTCATTTTCACTGTTATCCATGTATTACCCACATATAATTCACTTCACTTGGTATGATAAAGACATCGGACATCACCATGCTAACCACTCGATACATTCAATCCCTACAAGTTTGCTAAGCTCTATGGGTGTTTTTCATTTTTAGCAATATCATTGGTAGGTGGTTGTTGATCATCACCATGCTAACCACTCTATACATTCAATCCCTACAAGTTTGCTAAGCTCTATGGGTGTTTTTCATTTTTAGCAATATCATTGGTAGGTGGTTGTTGATCTTGCCCATTACAATGTTTAAAATATTGATCATATTATAGATTTTTTCTTTTAATGGCTTACTAGGAGATTCTATCAGGTGGTGAAAAAGGATAGTGTTGCATGAACATGAGGGATGAAATTCTATCAGGTGGTGAAAAAGGATAGTGTTGCATGAACATGAGGGATGAAATTCTTAGGTTCTTTGTTTGCATCATAGATTATGTTTACTTTATCCTTACAATCATTTTACTTGAGATCAAGTAGATAGATTTAGGTAAAAAGATGTGATAGACAAATATGTCTCCTTGTAGTGTACATATTTTTATTTAATTAATTTTTTTTTAATAATAAATATAAAATAACAAAAGTTAGATTTATATTTTCAATTTTTCCATATTCAAGATAACTCTTTCAGTAACAAAAAGTTAAAAAAAATTTGAAATTATTATATAATTTATTATACATAAATTTGATAATTAATAAATTCATTTTTTATTTTATTGATTTAATTTCTTAATGCAACATAAACATGGTTGAAAAGTTCTTTTCCTTTCTGAATCAAGGTGTTCCTAAAGTATAATTTTTAAAATAATTTTATAAAAATTTTAAAATTATATTTTTATAACTATAAAATTTGTATAATAAAAATATATATTTAGTTATATAAAATTCAAAAAAAATAATCAAAAGTTAATAACTTAAATTAAAAATTTATGTCCATTTATAATTTTTAAAATATTAACTATTATATAATATAGATATGAACATAAAATTGAACTTTTTATTTTTTAATTTACTAATTTTTTAAAACAAATATATATTACAATAAGAAAATATAATAATGTTATAATTTTTTTTTAATAATTTTCTTCCACCTTCCATGCTATTTTTTAATTAGGTAAGAGAAAGGGTTTTAAAGGATCCCCAAACCTAATACATATAGGACTGAGAAAGAGTAAGAGACAATGCATCATTCTCAGAGAAAAAAATCGTTAAGCAAAAGAACATATTCAGATATAAAACTAGTACCAAATTCCCCAAAAGAAAAACTAAGTGGAGAAAAAAAATTGGCTGCAATACCCAAAGGGAGATCACAAGATACAATAGAGAAGTTCACTACCCTCTGGGGAGACCCCACATGCTGAAGGAACACCTCCACATATGCCACCAAAAAAGAACGTGGTGCCTTGAGAAGACAAGGCTCCCAATCAACTGGCACCCATTGTACACGAGGCACTTATAGATGGCACCAAATCCCTGCCAGCAAGAAAACATTGAAAAACAAGAGGTTCTAAAAAGCATAGGAAATCTCCCCCTGACCTCCTAAAATCCCATAACTAGCATCCACGCCTAACCATGATCATCCATCATTAAATTTTGAAGACTCTGAGGAAAGTTTATCATCTAAACCTTAAGGTCTTGTTGCGATAGTCCTATATTCGCCATCAAGTCCCGTCGCTTTGTTTCCTTCATGAAAAATATGTTGAATTTGAGCCTCTGATCTCGACCAAAAAATTATAACTACTTTCGCCATGATATTTGTTATCTTCCAGTGTGGGGTGCAAGACTTCTTGACTAGATTAACAATATTTAACAAATCTCCCTCCACTATAACTTTATTAAAACCCAAGGATTCCACCAATAAGAGGCCTTGAAGGAGTCCTCTGGCTTTCGTAAAATGGAAGGTCTGGATTGAAATATTTTTGGCAAAGGCACCTAGCAGATCCCCTTTACAATTTCTAAGTACACCACCTACCGCAGCAAGACCCAATTTCCCCTTAGAAGCACCGTCGAAGTTGAGCTTAACCCAACCCGTAGGGGGAGGGGACCAAAAAATTGAGGATCTCAAAGAGGGAGGAGGTAGGTCATTAGACATAGTTTGCTGAGGAAAACCAAGCTTGAGCTCTATCGAGGCTTCATCAAGGAGCCCACCATGCAGTTTTAGGAAACAAGAGGTCACATTCTCCACAGACGCCCCAAACACTCTATTAAAAAAAATTCAAGATCATGCTTTGAGTTCTTGAAGGCTCTTTGATTATGCTCCCACTAAATGCTCCAAAATAAATGGGGAAGCAAGAAGGTCCAAAATTTGATCAGGCGGGGAGATTTAAAAGGTGAAGTCCACTACGAACAGACCTCCAAAATAGAATTTGGTAAGACCCAATGATCTCCCAAGTACGAAAAACATGGGCTACCACTGTAGAGAAGAAAGAACAATGGAAAATAGGTAAAGGCACGATTCTTCAACAGCCTTGCAAAGATAACACCTATTGGGTAAACACATACCCCTCCTACGGAGATTCTCAAGAGTGACATATCTATTTTGTATGGTCAACCAATAAAATACATTTACTTTGGGGTGAAATTCTTCATCCAAAATTTACCAGGTAGATACCAAGAGTTAGAGTCGATGAAGGGGTAGGTTGAATTGACTAAAAATGAGCCCTCACTTTCTCCTTTCAAAATGAGAGAATCCTCGGTTTCATGAGTTTCCAAAACCTGGAGCTTGAATAAATTTGAGATGCCAACCCAAGCGTTAGCTTCCTCCCTACTGTAGTTAGAGGTGGTTACTGATTTCCATATTCTCTTGCCTCCCACACTTGTAATAAAATCCTCTCCTTTAGACCATTCAAGTCTGCGGGTAAGAGGTTCTTCCAGTGATAGGTTGGTATCATGGATTAGAGGGTGCTTAAAGAGCCATGAATCCTACCAAAAATTAATGTATTTACCATTGCCCATGATCCACCGAGCGCCAAGAGCTAAATATGATCTAAATTTACTCACGCTCTACAAGAATGTGGACCCCTCTTGGGGAAGGGTTTTAGTGAGCAAACTCTCTGAGTGGATCAAATGCTTAGCTATGATGATTTTCATCCAGTCATAATTATGATTGATCATAAATTTCTAGCCTTGCTTTAGGATTAGGGCTTCATTCATCAAACGAATGTTGTGCAAACCTAACCCACCTTTTTCTTTCCTCGTACAAGCTTGGTTCCAAGAGACCAAGTGGAACTTCTTGTGATCTTGAGATCCCATCCATAGAAAGGTCTTTTGAATCCTCTCTAATTTGATCAAAACTTTCATAGGTAATTTAAAAATAGACATAAAATATACCAGAATGCTTTGTAAGACAGTTTTGACCAAAATAATTTTACCTACTTGGCTGAGCAAAGCCCCTTTCCAACTGGTAAGACGCCACTACATTCGTTCGATCACCGAGTCCCAAAAACACTCCTTCATTCTTCCAATGAAAAGAGGAAGGCCCAAATAGGTGGTAGTGAAGTTAAAAACTCTAAAACCAAGGATATCTACAATATTTTTATGTCGAGCTTGGGGGTATTAAAAAAACAATAGGCTTTTAGAAAGATTGATTCTTTGACCAACCACATTTTCATAGGTAGACAAAATGGACTTCACCTCTTTGGCTTGGACAACAGAGGCAATGAGTGACAAGAGCGTGTCATCCGTGAACTGGTGGTGGGAGAGCGAATCCAAGGAAAGGACTGGATTGATATATTTAATCATAATATTACAAGAAAAAGATCTCCCCAATACCTCAGCCATGAGAATAAATAGGTAAGGGGAGAGCGAGTCTCCTTGGTAAAGCCCCCTAAGGCTTTGGAAGTACCCAGTTGGGGTCTCGTTGACCAACACTAAATTTTTTGCTAATGAGACACATGTCTTAATAAACTTGACTAAAACTGAATTTGTCGAGCACCACAAATAGGAAATTCCAAGATACACAATCGTAAGCTTTGTTCATATCTAACTTGAGAAACATTCCCAGCCTTTCACTTTTTTGAGTTGAATGGAGAATTCCATGCACAGCCACAACCCCATCCAAAATATGTCTACCTGGTATGAAATTGCTCTGAGCTTTGTCAATCAATAAGGGCATGAATGTCTTCAACCTATTAGCCAAGGATTTGGAGAAAATTTTGTAAATAGTATTGCAGAGGCTGATAGGACGAAACTCTCCAAATTTTTTGGCTTTAGCAGATTTAGGGATGAGAACCAAAAATGTGGATCTCATCCCATATGAAAATGAATTAGAACACTGAGCTTCCCTCATCACGTCACAAACTTCCTTCCCAACTATATGCTAAAATTTCTTTAAAATAGTGGAGGGAAACCATCTAGACCTGGTACTTTTAGCGCACCCATAGCAAAGGTGGCCTCTCTGATTTCTTCATCTTTGAAGGGTGCTTCAAGGAACTCATTCATATCCTGCATTACAATCTTGGGAATAGCTTGAAGCAAAAGGTTTTCATCCCCAAAGTCTCTTCTATCTTTAGAACCCAATAAGAAATTGAAGTATGAAGTTGCCTCGGTTCTGATATCCAATATATCCACAACTTTGGTCCCATCCTCCCTATCTATATCACGGATATGATTTGCACTTATGTACCTCAAAGTTGAGACATCAAAGAATTTTATGTTCCTATCACCTTCTTTAAGCCAGAGGGAACGCAATTTTTGTCTCCATAAATTTTCTTCCTTGCCAAGGGTGTTATGAATTTCTGAAAGCAGCTTCTTCTCATTAAATCTTATCTCACTCGATAAACCCCAATTATCAATTTTTGCATTCATGCCTATGAGTTGATTTTTTAAATCTTGCTTCTTCACAAAGATATCTCCAAAAAACTCTTTGTTCTAGCGTTTAAATCTCCCTTTTAGTAACTTGAGTTTGTTTGCTATTTTTAGCAGTTTGATGCCTGGGACAGATTCTGCCCCCCATTATTTGATCTTCGTTTCTAATCCTGAGTGGGAGCACCACATAGCTTCAAAGTGAATTGGTCTGGAGAAGAAATTTTCTTGTTGAGAGGATTCCATCCATAGGGAATTATGATCAGACCCTATCTTCAGCAAAGCATTTAAAATGGCATCACCAAAAAATGGGAGGCTCTCCTTTGAAAGAAACACTTTTTCCAACCTAGTCAAAATGAGCTGCTCTCAAATTCGATGATTACTCCAGGTGAAGCAAGCATCTTTCAATTCCAGATCCATCAATTCTCCTTGGTTAACAAAATATGCAAAGTCCTCCACGCTTCTTTCACAAGGGGAATTACCCCCTTTTTATTGAATGGGAATAGAGGCAAATTGAAGTCACTTGCTAAAACCCATGTCTCATCTTTGAATCTTTCTCTCATTTGCAGAAGTGAGGACCAAAATATTTTCCTGCTAGGGCCAGAGTTTGAAGCATAAATATTTGACATTACCCATCATTGGTTAGTTGACTCGCAAAAAAATAACAAATTGATAACTCACTCAGAAGAGGAGATCACATATCCCTCGACCTTTGATAGGTCCCAAAAACAAAACAGACCTCTAGAAGATCCATCAGTTGGGCTTGCAACAAATCCAACATTCTTCTAGATGGAATTTCTTACTAAATCAATGTTGCTACTCTCAATATTGGATTCTTAAATGAAAATTATGTCTGGGGAGTAGTCCTTTCTGGGAGAGGATAGTAACTACCTTTTTGAGGGTCCATTTAATCCTCTAATGTTCCATCAAAGGAACTTCATTTACGGGTTGTAGATTTATTTTCAACCATGAGTGGCTGTGAGGATCAACTTAAGGCTTCTAGCTTCAACTGTTTGCCTTCTTAGTCAATGCTATTATCAATTTTTAGTTGTTTTTGAGAACCATTGTCTATTTCAAAATTGGCTTCCCCTTTCCTTAAATATTTATTCGATGGTTTACCCACCTTTTTCTCAGCCATAACATCCACTTTTTTATGATGGCTCTTGGTTTTGGGGCCAGGAGAACTATTCATTATGGGATTGGAAGAGGGGGGTTTCTTTGAAACAAAGAGTAAATTTTGTTTCAGTATTGACTCTTCCATATGTAAAATTTTAAAGGAATTGAACAAAACTAGATATTTACGGCTTACCTCCTCTAGAGAAGGCCCTAGGTAATGACTGGTATTTGTGTTAGGAGTCCTGGTACCCTCCTTTTGAACCGGTTCCAAAGTTGAACTCTACAAAACCTCCTTAGGACTACCCCTTAATTCTGTTGCAAGACTTAGTAGGGAGAGTGGGAGAGGCTCCCCATCCTCGACCTGGCCAGTCTCCTCTTGATGGGGCTCCCCATCCTCAACCTGGTTCGTCTCCACTTGAATAGGCTCCTTGACTTCAATCTATGCAGACACCGTATGAGGAGGTTCCCCATCTTTAGACAGATCCGACATCGCTTGGGGTGACTCCCTATTTTCATCCAAGCCTGCCTATATCAAAGGATTGATCTCCGCACATGAACCCTAGGATAAGGACATCATCGAACGAGAAAGGGGAGCTTTCTCACCTTCTAATCCAATAGGAGGGGGGTTAAATTTTGCTCTTTTCTCCAAAGAGGGCATTTTTTTATCCAAATTTCCTTACCCTTTCTTTTCCTTCTAGGAGTAGTCGGGACCTTCTAGGAAGCACAAATATTTTGATTGTGACCTCGGATACCACACAGATGACACTAGGAAGGCATGTTCTCATACTCCACTGGCTGAATCCAAGAGCCCAACTCAGAGATGAGTTTGGAAGCTCCGCTTTAATGTTGGTCAAGACGCATAATGTCGCATAGTTCATCCAAGATTTAGACATTGTAGCCGCATCTAAAGAAACCTACTCCCCAATATCTCTGGAAATTCCTTTCAACACATCATAACACCAGTAATGCATAGGAAGACCTGGCAATCTAACCCAAAGAGGGATAAGGTTGTATTTTTGAGTGTATGGGTTGAAATTCGTACCCCACTTGTGGAGAAATAGGCCCCTCCTACCAAAAAACCATGGCCCTCCTAAAATTCGCTTGGAGTCTTCCTCACAGTTGAGTTTGACAAGAAAAAAGACCTGGGGAGTGCTCCAATGTCTATAGAACCCAGTGGTTTCCATTTTTCCAAGGCCAATTTTTGAATAGACTCCAACTCCGACTTACTAACCTGGAATTTTCCAATCAGGTCCTAAGAATTTCTCTTCTGTTTTTATTGATGATATCACTAGGGATCCATAGTTTGTGATTTTCTGGGAATAAAACATACTAAACCTACTTTCCATCCCCATAACATGACCTTGCCACCACCATGGCAAAAGAGGAGGTCAGGTTCATGTGATTCTCTTTATCTTGATGACCTCTCTCACGAGGCTCAAACTGAACCCCAACACTTTGGTGATTCCATTTTGACGGAGGATGGGTTCCCCCTTTAAGCTTCCTAAGGTTCGATCCTTTATTGGAACCTTCCCCTTGATGTTCACCCTGAAACCCTGCATCAACCTTTCCTTCTGCAACTCCCTTCTGATCACTTCCTACAACTTTCATGCTCTCCATTCAACCTACTGGTCACTTTCTACAACTTCCCCATTGTGCAAATCCTAATATTTCAACCTCCTCCTCTGAAAATTATCCGTAGATTTATTCTACACAAATACCACTTAACCCTAAATTTGTTTTGCAAAAATCCCAATCTTTCAACCTCCTTCCTTGAAAATTATCTATAGATTGGATAAATACTATGGACTTGTTAATCAAGTTGTATCAACCACGGAGTCCTATAAATAAATAAATAATTAATTAATTAATATTATCCATTCTTCACCTACAATCCTCCAAAACACAAAACTCCAGAACACAAACTCCATGCAGAGGACATAATCCTCACCACAAAATCAAAACCCTCAGCCCAAGCCAAAAATGTTTGCGCCAAATTCCTGTCTGTTACTTCCCCCTCCAAATCGTCACCCCTCCAAAATCCACTGCCAAACCCAAATTTATTTAGCAATGAGGAAACAAAGAGAATAGAACCTGAACCTACCTTGAGTGGAGGCAGAGCATCCCATTTCTAAAAACGTGAAGCATATCCTGCAACACTCTCCCACCAATTTGCTTTCTTTCCCAAAATTTCAGATGAGATTGATACTTCAAATAATTCCACCGCTAATGAGAAGTGGTTGTAATCCTCCAAACACACAAAACCCCGAAACACAAACTCCACGCAGAGGACATATCCTCACCACAAAATCAAAACCCTCAAATATATATATTAACATTAATTAATCTATATATTAACATTAATTAATCTTTTTCGAATGAGGTTGAGACTCTCAATAATTCCATCCCTAATGAGAAGTGGCTGCAATCCTCCAAAACCCAATACCCTTCCACCTTCTATGCTATTACTAAAGGAAATTGTTAATATATATATCATATTTTCTCTATAAATAGATATTACTTTAATTATTAATAATTTAATATTTATCAAAAACATTTAAATTGATATGTTTTTAAAATTTTATTAAAACACCTATCATAAAAAAAAAATACCCAATTATAAACAACTCACACATCAGTTCATACTTTAATAAAAATTATTAAATTTTAAAGTAATTCGACATATTCTTAATTAAAAAAAAAAAAAACTTCTATTGACTAACCATTAATCGAATAACTACATATTGGATATATTAGATAAAGTACATGAATAAAATATACCCTTCATTTTATTTGAATTATAGCATCATAAGAATAACTACATAAAGTACATGAATAAAATATAGCTTTCATTTTATTAGGATCATACAGATTAAAAAGTATGTTGCTGAAATTTGCAACATCAGTCTTCCCTGCATCCTCATGCGCTTAAAATTTTGTGCAAATGCCATATCACAGTCCAATGCTTATGACCATGAGGTAAGGTACTTAACGCAATAAATGATACCTTCCATAACTACACAGCTGATGACTTCAAATTAAATCCCATCACTATAAGTTACTACCAACTCAAGACACGCTTTCTTTACCTCTGGGATGAAGTGTAGCGAGCAGACCATGTTTCATTACCAGTGACATCGTATATTTCGGAATCGCGCGGTGTCTATCGACAATCTTTACTCGATAGCGCACGAAAACGGAGGCCGCAACCCATTTCATCTGCCAGTAGGCAAACTCCCTTCCCGTACACCGCCGAGGTCCTCCGTTGAATACCGGAAACCTGAAATCCGACTCCCTCACAAACCTCTCGTTCTTGAGCCACCTTTCCGGCTTGAATTCGCGGCAATCCTTCCCCCAGACGTTCTCCAGTCTTCCCGTCGCGTAAATCGAATAAACCAACTGAGTGCCTTTCTTCACCGCCGTGCCGTCGGGCAGAACATCGTCTTGCGCGGCTTCCGTGATCTCAATGGGAATGGGCGGGTAAAGACGGAGCGACTCCGACAGTGCGGCGTGCAGATAATGCATCTGCTTCACTTCTTCGAAGCTGAAAGGAGAAGGATCGTATTCGTCCCGACTCTCTGGATCAGGCCTCTGGTTAACTATGTCCCTGATCTCTGCTAAAATCTTGGCTTCCACGTCGGGATGCCGTGCTACAACCCAGAAGAACCAAGTCAGCCCCGCCGAAACCGTGTCCTTCCCGGCCAAGATAAGATTCATACACAACGATGGCAGCGACTTGTTCGAATGATGTCGGCCGTTTTCCCGTTCGAAGTGCAAGATGGCGGAGATGATGTCCGGGAATTGACCCGCGACGTGGCTGCAGTCGTCGAAGCTCCGGCGAGCGAGAACCCCGTCCATGTAACCGTAAACAATTTGCAGATCCCGCCGGAGATGGCGCTCCTGTCCGAGGTTGAAGTACCTCATCGCTTTCCAAACCAAGGGCGGCATGAGCATTCGATACATGGAGACCTCTACGGCGCTTTTGAAGGCCTCTAAGAAGGGAACCGGGGGCAGATCCGGACTCAGCGATGCGGGATCGTTCCCCAAGCCCACGACGCACACAACGTCGAACGCCAAGCGAAGGAACACGTCTTGAAGGTCGACGAGGGTGCGCTTCTCGCAGGCCTGGCGGAGAAGGGGAAGGAGCTTCTGGTGAACCGCCGCAGGTACGGCCGCGGTAGCCGTGCTGCGGAAGGCGGCGGAGGCAATCGCCATGGAGATCGACTTGTTGAGCTGCGAGAAACGCTCTCCGTCTGCCACAAAAACGGAATCGCCGAAGAGGTCGCGAAAGATGTCCTTGAAGGAGTCCCCCTTCACGAAATTGTGGTATCTTGTTCTCAGAACGTACTCTATGTTGGCGGGGTTGGCGGTTAGAACCCTGGCCTTCCAGGGAGCGTCGAGCCTGAAGGTTCCGCCGTTGAGAATTGTCAGATCTGTGAGCCAGTCGTGAAAATGTCCGTAATGGGAGAGTAGGGAGGGAAGGCAGCCCACGATGGGCCAATTCGTAAGTCCCCTCGAACTCTTTCGAATCCCATGGAGCCAGATGAACAAGGTCAAGAGAGCAAGGGCGACTGAGCAGAGTTGGAGCGGAGTCATGGTCTCCGGGTCCTCAATGATCCTTCAAAATGTAAGTTCATACTCTACCGTAGATATTGATGTAAATGAACAACGAATTTGCCGGAGAATTTATTCATTTTATTAGTTTCCCAACAACCAAAAGCTGCAATTTGTCCAGGGGACAGGTAATGAATTGAAAGAACTTAGTGATTCGAATTTGGTTAGGCTATACTGGGATTAAAGATATACTGACTCGATTGCTTTCACATTTAAGAGACAGGCTTTTGACATAAAGTGGTTGGAACCGGAGGCCAAATGTTTAAAATAATAATTTCTATATTCTTCTGATGATGCCATTGCAATCTGAGCTTGTGTTTGGGTCGTAGAATATTTAATG